>JANHFK010001192.1:202438-214507 GCA_036250565.1 Sibynophis collaris
GCTGGCTTTTTGCTTGTGAAGCCAGCCTGAAGATGACGAGTGAGACCTCGTCGAAACGTCGCCTATATACTCCAAACCTTACATGGGAAAGTTCTTATAAAATATATATAAGTTCAAGAATTTCTGTTGGACCATAATTTAAAACCACCATCATCTCTCATGGTAGATTAAACTGTTGATGCATTCCGACAAACATTAGATTCTATTAGGTCTATTAAAAAATAAATGAAGAAAACAGAAAAAGTTAAAACAGTGATGCTTGGCTTGTTTGTCAGGAAACATACTTCTCTGATAGTTATCAACTAAGAATCGAATAAACCATAATTCTTAGGGTCAGAGTCTTATATGCAGATCTGCTTATCTACATTGATACATGCCAGGCAGTAGTGGGCTCCACTTACTTTTGCTACCAGTTTGGAACCGGGAGTGCTCATGCGTGGTGCTTCTGCATATGCGCAGAGCGTCCATGATGACTCCGGGGAGGTGGGGGGAGCCTCTCGTCGCCGCCACTGCCAGTTCTCCCGAACTGGGGTTAACCGGTAAAAACCCACCACTGATGCCAGGACAAAATGTAATGGTTTGTGATACGATTTTAATTATTTCTTTTCATACAGGCTGTGGTTTTTTAAAAAGATTTCAAGGTAAATTCGAAAATTTACTAGGTAATAGTCAGGACAAGCTCCAAATATTTCATCACTCACAATAACAGCAAAAATACCATGTTAAACTTTTCTTCATTATTTTGGTTATATATTTAATTCAGAATCATTTGAGACATATTTTTGTTTTGCAATTTGGCCTTTAAGATAATTTAAATTATCTGCAGTATTATGTCCTTACCAATCAACTTCACTGGACCTAAATAATTTTCTCTTCACCAAACTCATAATGAAACAAACAAACAAACAAACAAATAAATAAATAAAACTACAACTGAGCTACATGTGCATGATCTTTTTCTTGCAAATTCAAATGCTTCTCCTTTCTCCTTCTCATTTTTGGGATAATATTTGATCTCTTGATGATTCTGAACTGCAAAATGCGAACTTCAATGACAACCATCCACTCAACATATAGCAGAATGATCTATTGTTGGTTCACATGATCTGAGATTTGTCGTTGAAGATTTATTCCCAAATTATTTCAGTACTATTCTGTATTTTCCTTTTCCTTGACAGAATAAATTCATTTTATGGTTCCACCTATCCAACGACAGCATGTCTTCACTGTACCTCTGATTGCTACACTTCTGATGATATATTAGTGCTTAGCTTGAGGTTTCTTGATCTCTATTTATGTTGGCACTGTTGATAATTGATTATAGGAACTGTAGTCTCAGAATCTATTGCCCAAGGTTATAATAGAGAAAGTAACCAGCTTGGAGGAAAATTGCATGAGATGGATTTAAAGGGAAATAAATGTACATTCTAAGTTCAAAAATCTCTCTTTCTATTACATTGATTTTGACCAGTAAAAAACCTACAGACATCCCTTGTTCCTATACTTTTAGACTGGCTTAAATGAGGCTATCAATCAATGGATCACTATCAGTTGATATATGGCACCATAAAAAACCCTATTTTTAAATGTACAGTAAGCATCGAAAGAGGAGCTTTTATACCCTACATGTCCGTCTGTCCCCTATACATGTTCCTGAATCTGTGAACTGGTCTTAAGGGCAAAAACATAGAAACAGTTCTTGCTAAGCAACTAAACTGGGACTAGTGACTAGCCCATTAAGTGAAGTGGCACTCAAAACAGCTGAAGCTCAGACAGGAGACTCAATCACAATCGATACAAGGCATTCTTCATATATATATTCTTGTAATAGTTTTAAAACCTTCACTTTTTGATGTATCAGCTCAGGAATACATTTCACATTATAGTGGCATGCAAGATTATCAAGTGGGCAGTGTAATTTGCAACAATGCGTAGTTATTATTGTTATATATCATTCATTCATTCATTCATTCATTCATTCATTCATTCATTCATTCATTCATTCATTCATTCATTCCCTAAAGCACAAATTTAAAAAGTCTGTTTTCAAAAGAGATGCCAGAAATACTTGGCTGTGAAGGTTAACTTGATCATGAAAATGCATTTTTAAAAGTATATGCATAAGAATTATTATACATGACTTCATTCATTCTAAATCCATTGTTTTTAATTCAACTCACAAGTTTTCCTTGATAAAGAAGGCCAACCAATGAAATTTGAACAGATGGGGCTGACAGCACTAAGCTTGCATGTACTATACACATTTTTTTAAATAAGTGGTTGACATTAGGACCTTTCTAAAAAAAAAATTTCCAAGAAGATAAGAATGTGTCAAATTACTGAAGTTATGTTAAAGGTTTTGCTGAAGAATGATCCTCTCTCTGCACTCCAAGAGAGTCTGTAAGTGAAACTGCCCTTATCCATTGTAATATGCTACTGCTTTTGTTCATGTGTTTGCAGTGGTGGGTTCCACGTACCTTCGCTACCGGTTCAGAACTGGGAGTGTGTGCGAGTGCGTGTTTGCTTTGCTCGCATACGGCACTTCTGCGCATGCACAGAGCATCCATCATAACGTTTGGATGGGTGGGCAGAGCCTCCTGCTGCCACCACTACCAGTTCGCCTGGACCGGGGTGAACCAGTAAAAACCCACCATTGCGGGGAGGGGGGGATACATAAATCTCAATCTACTCACATCTATAGTAGATTCAGCACAAAGTGTTTTAGGTTTCTTAAACTTAGCTAGTGGAAGATTTACAATATAGCTGTGGGGGTGGGGGGAGAGAATTGGAATTAATCTATCCCAATTCTTCTTTCAAAAGTTTTAGAAATGATGGAAAAAAATAATGCACATATGCATATGATCAAACACACACATAGATAAATTATAAATTTTTGTAAGTGCTTATTCCAAACTAAGTAGGTAGATCAATGATTGCAAAGCTATATAATGCAGTCCTCCAAATCTGAGTGCTTCTGCAAACCATATACTATATATTATCTGTGTGTATCACAAGTGGGAAATCCCCTTTTCAAATTTATGCACCTAGGGTCTCCACAGATGCCCACATCCTTGTTATATTCAAAGCACATTGCCACTGCTAAATGCAGTATAGAAATTAGAGTTAATGCAGCTGTCAGGATGTGCATGAGCCAGGCTTTTCAATCGTATCAATACAGATGCACTCTTTAATTGTTTTAAAAGATTTCTTTGCTCTTTTAAACTTTTTAACAATTTGGTATAGATGATTTAAAGGATCAGTGTCAGCCACAGAAACTAGTCTATACCTCAAGACCAACCTTAAATCTACTACTTCGTGTTATACTATAAAAAGATCACATTGTGACAGACTAGAAGCGCATCTTTCCAAATATCACAGAATCACAAAGTTGGAAATGACCCTTGTAGCAGGGGTGAAATCCAGCAGATTCTGACAGGTTCTGGAGAACCGGTAGCGGAAATTTTGAGTAGTTTGGATAACCGGCAAATACCACCTCTGGCTGGCCCCAGAGTGGAGTGGGAATAGAGATTTTGCAATATCCTTCCCCTGGAATGGGGTGGGAATGGAGATTTTGCAATATCCTTCCCCTGGAATGGGCTGGGAATGGAGATTTTGCAGTATCCTTCCCCTACCACCCCCACCAAGCCACACCCACAGAAACGGTAATAAAAAAATGGATTTCACTACTGCCTTGTAGGTCTTGGTTTTTAGACCTTTCTTCATCTTGCAAACCCTCTTCTGAACTTCCTCCAATTATTTTTGAATCGGGGTACCCAGAACTGGACACAACCCTCCAAATGGAGCTTGACTACAGCAAAGTAGGCTCCTCATTTTTAAGTTCATCTCCCAGTAGAATGAAAATGGGTGTCTTGTTGAATGAAGTGAAATGAATTAAAAGGTTCTAGTTACATTTTATAGCAACTTTATGTTTCAGATGCTATTGTTTCGGCTCTTAGGACACTGTGTTTTTGTTTTTATTTTCATTTTTACTATGGTGATTATTATATTGTGCCACAGCTTACAATTAAAAATGATTTGCTGAATGATTTATATAACATGCTAAGCCAGAAACCATGGTTTACAAACCAAGGTATTACATTCATAGAGTACACTTAACCCAAACTAGCGAAGCCTCAATGCAGCGTACAGAAAGGTGTGAAACTTAGCCTATGGATTTATTATGTACTATGAAGTTGCCTTATGATGATATATACAGGTAGTCCTCAACTTACAACAGTTCACTTAATGACCGTGCAAAGTTCCCACGGCATTGAAAAAAGTGACTTATGACCACGGGTGAAATCTACTTAACTTCACTACCGGTTCAGGTGTGCTCATGTACAGGAGCACACATGCGCTATGCACATGCATGCCTCTTCTGCGCATGCACAGAACCTTCTGCACATGTGCAGATGGTTAAAAAACGGGACATAATGACGTACAGAGCCTCCCGCCACCAGCGCTACCAGTTCAGCGAGCCAGATAAAATCAGGGGGGATTTCACCACTGCTTATGACCATTTTTCACCCTTATGACCATAACAGCATCCCCATGATCATGTGATTTACATTCAGATACTTGACAACTGACTCAATTTATGACAATTGAAGTGTCCCGGGGTCATGTGATCACCTTTTGCAACCTTCTGACAAGCAAATTCAATGGGGAAACCAAATTCGTGTTATTAATTTAACCATAACCATAAACGTGTATTAATTTAACAACGGCAGTGATTCACTTAATAAATGGGGCAAGAAAAGTCATAAAATGGGGCAAGACTCACCTAACATATTTCTCACTTAGCAACATACATTTTGGGCTCAACTGTGCTTATAAATTGAAGACATTGTCTTATGTATATTCAGCCTGCCGATTCTCCAGGCCTCTGAATGTGACTAGATTTTATCCAAACCATATCCTATTTTCCCAAATCATGCTCCTCGCAGATCTGCATGTTCAAGTGTCATGGTGAAGATCCGTGCATATTAAATACACAGAGGTACACACACACAATTGCCTCCCCATGTTGAGAAGCATTTCAGAAAGCTTTTAGTGCATGCAGAAATATGCTGGAGGGTTCATTTGCTCCTGTGGTTCTCCACAGCAGCAACCTATTGCTTCACACTTTGGAAGTGCTTGGCAATCAATCGCCAGCTTTCTTCAAGACCAAAGAGCTCTGATTTCATCAAAAGTGACCAGTCACCACTGTCAGCTTCCCTCGTCTAATGGCTCATTGGAATATAAGAAATCTACAAGGAAAAAAAAAAAGCTAATAAAAATAATGGAATGGTGAAGATTCTGCAGCGACACAGGGGTTAGGACAATGTAAGCTGACATTTAAAGTAGCATTTTTAATAAAAAATAATTTTGGACAGTCGTTTGTCTGAGATGGCATGAAGATTCCTTCACCGGACACAGGTTTAGATAGTCCGAGGGATCTGTGATCCTATGGCTCTAATTAAGTGTGATAGTCAAAAGATGAAAGATATACAGTCTCTCCCCTACCCCACCCCATCACCACCTCATTAGATTTTTAAAAAAAGATATATCTTTTTTAACCTTACTATAGAAAGATTTTATGACCCAGAAGAAGAATACACATATTTTCTCTAATAAGAATGGAGAGTACGCTTCCTGCAAATATTTTCCATTTTCCCCCAAATATCCCCATCGTTAAGGGATGGAATTTGTTTGGCTGAGCAAAATAGTTTCTCATGCAGGATAATCTAATACACTGCAATTTTTAAACATTTTATAGGACTGCTGCAGTTTTAGCCAAAAGAAATGCTACTGTGGTGTTAAATGCTTTTAAATAAATGAAAAATGCCAGTTGCAGAAATGGAAATACAGAGCCACAACAATAACACGGCGCTGATCACCTCACGAAAGCAATCATTGAAATAATAAACCTGGGATGACAAACATATTTTGATCGTGTAGGTGGGATATCAACTCCTTTATGAAATTATTAACATTCAGATTTTGAGGGCTGCAACTCTTCCTGAATTAAAACAGTATCACGGCTAATTTGAAGGATGTGAAAACAGTATGTTTCACACTTTATGAGGAGATTTTTAGCTGGAGCAATCTTTTCTCTTTGCTTCACTTCTCTAACACTGTAAATCTGTTTGAGAGCCAAACCCTCCAGGGCAGTTTTTGAAGGAATGCTGGAAGCTGCAGAGGGAGGGGCATGGATACCATTGAATGCAATTGCACTCGGTTATGAACATTTTCTAATGCAGCATGCGGTATAGTGCAAGGGGTGGATGTGGGGAGAAGGGAAAGGGACCTGAAAGCTCATCCTGACTAAATCTTCTCAAAAAGCATTTTTAAACATATGAAAAGATGCACGATCAATAAGCCATACTCTCAACCCCATTATTATATTGATTTGATCTTTTATATAATAAACATTTTTCATCAACAGTCCCAATGCAATACTACTAAGCTATGTTATATTGTCTTCCAAAGAATTTTGGAATTAAGGATTATACCTTTTCTCACAGACATCGTACATTGCTCAAAAAGCTTCTAAAATCATTTTTGATTATGCAAATAAATGTTATGTTCCAACTTCAAAGGCTGTTCTTTTTGACTCCACCTTTCAACTCTAGTTTTTATGGATGACTAGCAATAATTGACAACGAATGTCTGCCAACTGTCTATTCAACCCATTTCATTTTTCTTTTCCACACTCACAACATAGTTCAGAAACAAAATGTTCTTTCTGACTACGGATAATCCAGACAATTTTATAACGGAGAAAAATAAATCACAAAAGGAACACATAGAACTATAGCTTAATGTGGGAATGGGACCCATTGAATCAAGCGAGGACATATTTCTGAATAAGCATACATAAAGTTGCATTTTATATACCTTTCCAAAATTGCCCTTTAAATATTGTTCTTTTTCAAAAACTTACCTTTTAAACATGCATTGAGAATGTTTTATTAAAAACTTACCTGTGTTAAACTGTTACATTTACAGGTATTTTGTAATAATCCCACTTAATTAAATACAGTGCATCAACCAATGTTGTAATATTATTTACAATTCACTTTCTACTTTTGGAAAGCGAGGATGCTTCACAGTACCACATTAAAAAGGGACTAAACGGATCTTTGGAGTCTACACTTTAATATTCCCAAGTTAGGGGGATTCTCCTGATATCTATGATACTCACCTCCACTTTATTACCTGTTCTAGTCTGTGAAACAATAGGATGCAGATGAATGGGAATAAAACCATTTTAGATGCCCTTTTCATATTTTATTGTAAAATTGTTAAGTTGTCTGAATAAGTGAATTAAACTTGCAACCCCAGCCCCCACCAATCCTACATTAGTTTATTAGTAAATCCAAACAATTTCAATGCAATTAGAAGCTTTTTAGTTCCTATCATATGTTTTGGTGTGAGAACATGCAGGACTGCCAGTGAATTAGCTTTGTGGTTAATCCTGTTTGGAATGTCCACAGTTGTATAGATAGCAGATAGTTATCCATTCCCCATTCTACAAATGTAGAATGTAGAATCCATCTTCCACACAACAAGAGACAACACACCTTTACACAATCCTAACTGGAAGTTCTCTCACACATTCTCTTTTGAGATTTAAAAATAATAATAATCCAAAATGAACCCAGCCAGTAGCATTTTTGCCATTACATAATCATAGTGGATTTTTACAAAATCACAATATAAATGCATATACTAAGTTCTAACTATATCCCCTTTCTCACTCTTTTGGCTCACTCTTTAAAAGGCTTCTCTGTAAGAAGATGTAACTTTCAAGATAACAGACACTACTGTACTTCTTTTAAAAAGACTTTTTGAAGATGCTGGGTGAAAGTGCCTGTCATAAACGTGCTGAGTTTTGCTTCAAAACTAATGACACTTCAACAGACTTTGATTCAGTAGCAAAGCAGAAACATCAGTAGTTTTAAGCAGCAGGTTTCAAAGACCACAGGCACAATTACATCAAAATGGAGATATGTGTGCTATGATATCATGCCACAAATGATGCAATTATATACCTGTGACATCTAACACAAATACAGAAATCATATAATTTGGGTGATGATGTATTGAGACACCCTCTTGCAGAAGCCAATGGAGTTCTTCACAAAAATCCTTCAAATTTCATACAGCTCTGTTTGCAATACCCCAGAGATAAATTATTCCTGGTAAATAAATTACAATGTTAGTAAACACAACAGGGTGACAAATACTTTCTACATTTCTTCTGCATAATAAAATGGACATAATATCAATGGAGCATTTACCTTGTGTTTGACCATAAAAAATATATAAACCATAGAAAACTATGTACATAGAAATTTAAAACAAAAACAATTCCCGAACTGCAATATGTTATATATTTGAGAAAAGCAACTTCACTTTAATCTCTCCCAAAATTTGGGAAATATCAAACAACCTAGTACTAATGAATAGGCATGTGGGATATGAAAAGTATACAACTTTACTCTCACTTGGGAATGAAAGAATGGGGTCTGACTAGGTAACACTAAGATGGTGTACCGATGCATGGAACAGAGAGATAATTAATCAAAATCAGGTCAGACAGGGACCAGAGGACACCCATCTGAGATAATAAGGTTAAATGTTAACTGACTGAACAGCTTCAGAGGTGAACAAAAAAACTGTGATGAGATCAAAAGAAACAGGTGATGGACACTGCTGGCAAAGAATTGAAAAACAAGCTGTACAAATCTGTGTTAGAAGACTCAGTTGTCCCCATCTGACAACAACTCAGGTTGAACTTGGCCAATTCAACTGTAGATAGGAAGCATGTAAATTGACATGAGTGAACGAATGTACATTTCAATTATTTTTACCAGCTTTGAAATTAATAAAGTTGTAGTGCTATTGCAGAATCTCAGTGTTTTATGATGTTCACTGATAAGGTTTCCTCTCCAGAGACTGGCAGCTATCCCTCTACAGACTGGAAAGGTGCAGCAGTTATGCTAACTGTATGAGAAGGCTAAATTCCCATGTAACTAAGAACACACGTGTCCACCTCTCAAAGGCAGATTTTTAAAGAGTGTTTTTCTCCCTGGTTTTCATGTTTGAAGCAAAAAGGAGATGATTTATCCCTCTAATTATATTTAGAGATAGAATGTTGAGCCTTTAATTAAGAGAATTCTTGTCTATGGAAAGCACTATCAGGAAGAAATATGCTAGACAGAATCTCAGTTTTGCCTGCATTTAAATATTTCTCTCTCTGTTTTTATCCCTTCATAGCCAATAATCATAAAAAGGTTAAGAAAAAAAAGGGGAAGGGTGACAGATGGAAAATAGCTCCAAAGATTACCTGAGGCAGGAATGAAATATGTTCCTCCAAATAAGTACAGAGTTGGATTACAAGTATTACTCTTCAGGAAATTCCCACACACTCAGGAGTCTCCAAAGAATATTTAAATGGATTTCTCCCATCCTCCCTGGAGCTTTTCTTTATGTGACGCTCATTCCTGAACAGGAAATTTCTTAAAATCAGGGAGGGAATTAGGGAGGACTGGCAGTTGGCCTTTCAAATATTAAACTGAATTTAAAAAATCATCCTCAAGAATTTGACATTTCAAAAAACACACAATTCATTTTGAAGACAAGTATAATACTCTTAAACTCATTCTTATTATAAGATAACTAACACTGGGGATTGAAGTGTTCTGTGTTTATATTTCAGGATTCTTGAGAGCTGCAATTTAACCCGAGTAATAATCAGTGAAGGTGGTTTTTTTAATGGTACCAGAAAGAAAATTTATTTACCGGAAATATATTATAGGCAGTGGTGAAATCCAATTTTTTTTACTTCCAGTTCTGTGGGTTTGGCTTGGTGGGTGTGGCAGGGAAAGGATACTGCAAAATCCCCATTCCCTCCCCACTCCTGGGGGAAGGATATTGCAAAATTTCCATTCCCATCTCACTCTGGGGTCAGCCAGAGATAGTATTTGCTAGTTCTTCAAACTACTCCAAACTTCTGCCACCAGTTCTCCGAACTGCTCAAAATTTCCGCTACCGGTTCTCAAGAACCTGTCAGAATCTCCTGGATTTTATAGGGATGGGCATAAGCTAACCCTTAGCTACCTCCCTCCTATCAGGGATATATGCCCACCTTGCTGCTTTTCTGCAAGGCCTTAAAGACACGGTTTTGTCAGCAAGCCTGTAACCCATTCAGACACAATCAAGCGGCTTGTTTCATTCTGTTGTTGCTGCAACGGAGTGGGGGTGAGGGCTAAATTGTGAATTTTAAACTGTGGATTATTAATATTGTACTCTGCCCAGAGTACTATGTGTGAGTTAGGCGGCTATATAAATTTGTTGAATGAGTGAGTGAATGAATGCATGCCTGGGGGAAAAGGCAGAAAGAAGTGACCTCAAGTTAGCAATAAGGTGGATGCAGAGCAGGGAAATAATGACAAAAAGGGTTAATCCTCTATACTTATTTATAAGTGTTATGTATCAAGACAAGGGAGCCAAAGGCTCCACTCCGGTCCGCTGCTGCTGCGGGGGACCCAGATTTGAAATGATTGGCTGAGAGCCCTTCCAGCCACCTGACTGGCTGGGAGTGACCTTGGCTGCCTGATTGGTCAAGTAGCCGGCCCGGGATGTTTAAAAAGGGCCAGTTTGCAGCATCTTGCTGCTGGTTGTTGTAACTACAATGAAAAGAGCTGAAGTTACTCTGGCTGTCCGTGTCTCCTTACCCCCCGATCTAACAATAAGATTTATAAACTGCCTCACACAGAGGCTCAAGGTAGTGTTGAGCCATCACAATACAAAGAACAATAAAATAACATGCAATAACTAAGAATAAATAAAAATATCTATCCCTTGTCATCAGTATGTAACAAGATACACAAGAGACAGTACCATTGAATTTGATCCTCCAACAACCAATATCTTGGTTTTTGAGTGGTGAGGGAAGGGTATATCTCTCTATTTTGGTAACTTGGCAATACATTTCTGGATTATATCTAGATTAAATACACACATCACACAAACACATCATCCCTGCCCACTCCCTTTTCGCTTCAGAAGTCTGTATTAGTACACTGAAATGTATCATTTCAGTAGGTAGGATATAGGCCACAAGCAGGTTCACTTGCAATGATCTGTAATCTGCAGAAAACAGTATGAGCATCCTTGAGGTAAATCCAGTCTTTGCTTGCACTTGGGACACACTGCCCAAAATGCGTCAAAACTGATCAATACTGTTCTTTTTACGACCCTGTAATCCCTTACTTCGGAGTAGAGTTAAGGCGACTGGATGCTATTAGCCAAAAATGCCATATAAGGCCTGGATGCAAATAAAGCTAGTAACCTAAACTGCACTTGTTCTATTCTGCGAAAAAAATGTGCAAATAAATGATAATTATTTCTTTGTTATTGTTTCATTTTTCAGCATACAGATCTTAATAAAGCAATTTACAAACAACATTAATAACCATCCACATTTTATCATTTTATCATTCTTGGATTTTCCCCAAAGAGCAGGTGATGATGCAATAGGCTGGAAGAGGAACACTTCAAATGAGATAGGCTTCTAAAAATAATTTCAATTTTCAAATATGTCCAAAATAGCTGTATGATCAATAATTGATTTTAAAGATCTACATACACATTAAACATAAACTGCTTTGGCAATACAGTATCATACGAATTCCTAAAACTTTTCAGCATATAAAATTGGATGAATTATTGGAAGCAGGCCACTATGTTTACATACCGTAAAATGTTCTTCACCAACCTAACAGAATAATTCTAAGTATAACTAAATCTTTAATCCATCAGTAGAGAACTTCTGGCATCATTAGTCCTCTTCCAACAAGTTGATGTCTATGGTTTCCTACATTTATATAATTGTTGTTTCCTTGGATATAGTCCAAATGATTGTTTAGAATTATTCTTTTTTGTTCCGTTCATTTTATAAAAATGTCAGTAATTCTCCTTCTTTTGATCTATCATTTGCCAATGTTCTGGCACTCAGATGATTGGGCTGAGAAAGCAATTTTCTTAACTCTAAAAGCAAGCTTGACAGAGGCATTTTGT
>JANHFK010001196.1:9273-20930 GCA_036250565.1 Sibynophis collaris
AATTGTCTTTAAGCCTGTGCCAGCTTTTCGCGGCAAAGAAAATACACAGATCGCAATGCTGGTAAGATCAAAACAAAAGCAACTGCTTAATCATTTGCGACTGTCGAATCAGTCACCTCCTCCACTTTCCCACGCTCGAAAAACTTCAAAATTCAATTAGTTTAGGATGACTTACAAGTTCGTAATCAATCTGCCAAAATCAGCAACCTTTCCGACCCAATTATAGAATTTTTCAGCTCTTATCAGTGCATTTCAAACACTTTAATCCGCATTTGTCTTCTGTAAATTGCCCTGCGAAGCGGTGAGACGTCTTCACTTCACCACAGTCATAGCCACGCCCCCAGAATATGAATATAAATGAATAGAATAGATAATTGTTCATCCCATCAGAACTGCTGATAGTTTTATGACTGTTCTTTAAATGACAGTATATCTGAAGGAAAATATTACAAAACTATATAACTTTGAAAGAAAATATTATCAAAAGAAGGCACAGGAGGGGAGGAACCATCAGGTTGAATAGGTGGTAGAAGTGTGCATGGACAATTATAGCAAGCAAAGCAGGTAAGTGACAAAAAGTGGAGGTAGCTTCTGAGAAACCTAGGCTGATCCTAAGAGTGATGTGTGTTGGTGTGCAAGTGAAGTTGGGAATGGAATTGTTTCCAAAAAATTAGGTTGTATAACTTGGGAATTATCTACATAATACCTTCAATTTGTTCTATAGGTTACAATACAATTTTATTTATTTTGTATTTCATTTAACTTAGTATATTGCCTGGTTTTATACTAGCCTAGCTCAATTGCATCTGATCAGGATTTATGCACTGATCTTATTGTTTACAGTGAACTTGTAAATCAGATGACCATGCTTTTATCTCTGGGCCATATTTCAACTAAGGTTGCTGCACTGCTTTGGTCACATTCTTTTAAGGGTTTGAGAAGTCAATGGTGGAAATCACTGTTGTTTAACCAACTTTATTTCCAGCACCATTGGGATTGCTCATATGCTACCTGCAGCTATTAAAGCTAGTTTTGCATTTTAATGAGGATTTTGCTTAATAAATTACATATTGAAAGTCTGTGGTATTAAAATAACTAAACATTGTCACCTGCAGTTTTCTTTGATTTAAAACTCTATGATTCTTTCTATAAATTCCAGGATCTCTTTTGTTCATCCTAATCTTTTATAGTTCAGAAAGTACACTCTAGCTGGACAAAAATTTAGGCATCATTAAATATTTCAGTAAAATAGTAGTAGATCTTGGTTAAATGGAAATAAATTAGTAGCTTTTGATGTATCCTTATCATCATTTGAAATATTATGAGACAAATACTAATTACCAAAAAAATAGGAATATTTGTGCCTGTATTTACAATCAGTCTATGAAGTGGTCAGGTAAGCATCACAATATTTATAATTCTATAAATGGATAATTTACTGGCAATATTTACACCCTATAAACTGTACATTATAAAAGTAATAAAAGCCCATCTTTTTTTTCAAGTCTCTGTAGCTTTTCTTTTTCTTTACCACACTTCTTAGCATGATTATTTCAGAAGTCTTTATTTGCTTCCAAGTTGATCTTCATTTACTTTAGTTTCAATAATATGATAACTTTCGTTAAAATTATGATGCCTCCTGAGGGTAGGAACATAATGAATTTCACTTCATTTATTAATATTGGTAACAAAGCACTATTCACACATGTGTTCTGATACATGGGATTTCTAAGAGACAAAAGCTCATAATGCATATACATAAAAAGTATATGTAGGATAGACAACTTTTTTTAATCATAAGAACTTCACTAAAAAAAGTTTTAAAAATAATTATTTAACCAGTGAAAGAGTAGAGTACTGTAGTAACATGATTTTGGACCCTTCTCTATTTGAGACTATATCTTTTCTTAGTTGTATGATTTTTTTTTAATTAAAAAGAGGTCCAATCATATGGGCTCACAGTTAAGTTTTCTTAAATGTATTCTAATTAAGAAGCCTGCTTATTAATATGTAGCATTTTAAAGATTTGGAGTGGTATAAAAAAGAAACCTTCCCCAAATGACATTCCTGTTATCTGTCTGTCTCTCCATCTGTGTGCATACATATGTTAAAAAGTCAGTTAAATGTTTCACATAATTAGATTAATGTGTTGAGAGGAGCTGTGTTTACATTTGGCGTATGAATCTTTTTTCAGAAATGTACAAATATTACCTACCAACTTGCTGAAGATACTAGAAGACTCTATTTTGGAGCACTAACACCTGGTTATGATCTCATGATAAAACTTAGGTAAGATTGTAAATATTTATTCTGCCAAGTTTGGTTTTCTTCAAATTGTCCAATAAATGGTACATCAGAGATACTGTGTTTGTGATAGTTACTATGGAGAAATGCAGCATTCATGTTTTTCTAAATTATTTAGAAGTTGTTTAATTATTAAAGTGGACTAATATTTATTCTGTTTTTCCACAGGGGCTACATTGATTCAATCCTCCCCCCTAATGCCCACGAGATAGCAGAAAATCGCCTCTTTATATCAGTCACTAGTACTAAGAATGGAAAAAATTATTTGCTTTCACATTTTGCCTCCAGGGAAGATCTTGTTAAGGTAGGAAAGTTGCATATTACTCCTATAAGTGAAATCACCCAGTTGTCTCCAGGGTCTGAAGAGTTTAGGTTTTATTAGTTTTGGCCTGTAAGCTCTTCATATTCCTCACTTGAACAGCTCCCTTGCTTTAAAAGTGAAAACTGTTGACATATTTATAGCCAGGAATTCAAGACCTAATTGTCTTGGAAATCTTAATAGCTGGTCTTTATGGGTAGTCCTCAACTTACGACAACAATTGAGACCAGAATTTCTATTGTTAAGCAAAGAAGTTGTTAAATAAGTCACACCCATAGATGTTTCTCTTTAAAGTCTCATGGTAAGACAATATAAGTGGCTTGGTCCAGGACCGACAGAAAGGATTTTTAAAAAGATCTTAAATTGTATGGGAATATCTGCATTTTAACTCTAAAATGGAACTACTCTTTTCTCTTCACTCTCATCTAGCTACATATACATTATTTGATAATTAAAATTATAAACTGTATTGTCTGAAAGAGGAGTTAAAATAGAATTGTTATTATTCAGTATTTCTCCTCAGTTAAGGAAATAAGATAAGAATTATTCATATTTTTCCCTATGTTTTCTAGGCTTTGTTAGCCAGCAGTTTTATTCCTCTTTATGCAGGAATAAATGCAGTGGATTATAAAGGACAGGTCTGTATAATTAGAGTTCTTATTCTGGATACTGTGTTTTTATGCATGCTGCAAAAAATCCTCATATCAATTAGGCTGATCATCACTATCTGATTTTTTTAAGAACTCGTATTAACATGTCGCCTTTGAAGCATTATGGTCTTGAAAACCAATTATGTGGTGTTATGCTTCAAGACTTGCTCTGGCAAAAATATCACTCATCGTGGGCTTCTGAAATGGCGTGGAATGTTCCTGATGTTAAAATTAATGAAATACTGTAGATGTCTCATGCAATTGACACTTGTGATTATTATTAAAGCAGCGAAAATGTGACTATAATGGACAGTTTTCTTAGTTAGTAACAACCTAAGAAGTAACTTCTGTACTTGTAATGGGTATGTGAGAATGACCTTGGGAGACAAGAGGAAGAGCTGTAGGCTAAATAACAGATAAGAGGCAGCTTAGCCCAAAGAAGAAATGGAGGCATGACAAACATTTCAGGAAGGACCCTCCCTAGCTTCTTGAGCTATAAAGGCAAGGAGGAACAAATATACTTTCAGATTTAATGTAAAGTACATTACATTAACATGTAATGTTAATGTAACATGTTAATGTAAATTTACAATAAAGTTAGAGCTAGTACGTCTGGGTATGCTTCTTGTCTGGAGTATATCACAAGGCTGAGAGAACTAGATAAATTTTTGCATAAGAGAATGCTGCCATATAGACACAACTTGCTATATTTTGAGCTACGGAGGTATTAAAATTTCTTTTGTTGTGCAGGCATTAAAAGCCTAGTAATTATATTGTTTGCTGTATTGGATTACCAAATTCCAACAGTTGTATGGCCATCCGGTTTTTTTTCTTGTGCATTCTCTTTCATATTGCAAATAGCTGAGATTCCTTTTTATTTGAATGGAATTGTTTAATGCTGTGCACTAAAGTATATTACTGGTCTCCAGGTAATAGTGGAATTTTTAAAGTGCTTTTTTTTTAATGAGCTTCATGTTGTGGAAATTTATGCTGACTTATAAGGGATAATAAGGAAGACAGACTATTCATTTATCCTGATTATAAATTCAGTGATCCATGAAGCAATGTATAGCACTCTAAAACAAATACTTCCATAGTTACACAGGTTTAAATACTTTCTATATATCCTAAACATTTTCGTCATGCTCCATGATTTCTTCTAAGTAGATTTTAACTATACAGCATCTTCTTTGTAATAGTATATATGTGAATTGCTAGAGGCAAAGCCTGAGGATGAAATAGCATCTGAATTTTAAAAATGTAATTGATGATTCTGTGGTGTAGAAGAAAAAGAATGAAGGTTTGTTGTGAACATATGTCCCTCTAATGTTTTTTTGGGAGGGTTTTATTACTGTTTCAATAATAACAATAACATTGACATATGCATAGACCTCGACTTATTACCACAATTGAGCCTAAAATTTCTGTTGCTAAGTGAGATATCTCTCATATGCAACCATATGAGTCAGTCAAGCGTCTGAGTTTTAATCATGTGACCATGGGGATGCTACAATGGTTGTAATTGTGAAAAATGATCACAAGTCACTTTTTTCAGTGCTATTGAAAATGGTCACTAAATGAACTGCTGTAAGTTGAGGACTACTTTTACCTGGTGACAGCGGAATAAAAGAGAAAGAATGAGAGAAAAATAACAAAATATAAAGACCTTAATACAGAACTAAAACAACTGTGGCAAAAGATAGCAAAGATAGTACCAATAATAATAAGGAGCTTGGATGCCATGGTACCACTTGAATACCATCAGCATTGACATTCTGGAAATTGAAATCCTCAAGTCTTAAAATTGCCAAGGTTGGACATCCCTGATTTAGAGCATTATGTACCTGAAAAGATACAGGCATAAATTTAGTATCTTTCTGTTCCCTTTAAAAGAACAATTGCAGCCATCTTGCCTATGGATGAAAAAATCCAAAATCATTATCTGAACAAAATCTTAGAAAGGATAAGCTACAATATTTCAACAGAGTGTTCAGGTTTAGAAGTTTTCATCGAGAAAGGATTAAAAGTAATAGGATAGGGAAGAAACAAGGAAAACTAGAAATTAGGTTAGATGTTGAAGCCATATAGCTTTCTAGATGACATATAGATGATACAAATTAAGAGAATTAAAATGCATTATACAAATTAATAGTTGTGATTCTCTCCCTGAGAGAATCAAGATTTTGACACAGGAAATGGTATCCAGATATGTACATAGACAAATAATAAAGCAGTTAATTATTGACAGAGCATAACTGTTTCCACTAGAAATGGATCGATGGTGGCTTAACCAATGGCCTCCCTATCTTGCCAAAAGGCCGAACTGTGACTGTTTCTCCTTTTTGTGGTCGGATAGACATTTGCCCAGAAAACAAAGGACGAATGGATATTTATGCTAAAGTTGCAAAGCAGGACATCATGGTGAGTTATGCAAGGAAAATTATTTATTCCACAGTTTTAGAATTACTCTTTGTTTTTTAGAAAGATGTGCTAAAAAAAAGTAAAATAAAAGTGTTTTTATTTTTGGACATATATCCAGCTTCCTATTATTATAATGTGAAGCTAGGAAAATTCAATCTGGTCACTTTGTTAAAGGTATCAGGGGTCTTACCAAGCAAAAGTTAATTTATTAAGGATACAAAATCTTTATTTTAGAAAGTGTTCAGAAAGCTTGATGCTTTTTTTATTGCCCTCAGTTTTAGTACTTGGAAAGGTATACTTACATAATTAACAGGAAATATTTAAAAGTATTTAAAAGTTTGAGAATTTCTTAAAGTTAATACCAAGAAAATGCCATTGCCTCATTGTGTTTCTCTTTTTTTTCAAATAATTTTATTAAATTTTATAATTGCAATAGTAAAAATCAATACAAAGTAAAACTAAGATAGAAAAATAAAATAAAAGGTATAAATTTGAAAAAAGAAAATATATAAAGAATAGAAAGAAAAGAGGGAAGAAAGGAAAGTAAGAATATAGTAAAGAAAAAGAAAAGAAATATACAAAGAAGTGATTTCTAAACTTTAATCACAAGTATAAACAACTTTAGTAACTTCATCTCTTTTTAAATCATTAAAACAAATGATTTTTCTTCCCATATCTTATCTATTAAAAAATTCATAAAACATGCCATTTCAGTGCTGATGTCAGCAAAAGTCTATTAAGAGTTACTAGAAATAACAACATATCTATTTTAACTTACATTAAATAAAGCAATCTTATTCCTTCCTTTTATTTCTAACAATCTTAAACTTAGTCCATTTAAATACTGTCATGGAACTGGATTTCATTTATTCTTTGTCTCTTGTGAGATTCTTCAAAGCTTTGTCTCTTATAAGTCCAATAGAGAAAAAAGATCCAGGTCATTCTTGGTTTATTGTTCTTATATCCCTTTTAATTTTTACAATATTCAGCATAACATCTTTTTCCATGTCATTATTATCACCTGTGCCATAACATGTTTTACACATAATTCTATCCATAAAAGCAAATATTGCTGTTGAAATTATTAATACTAAGTGTTGACTTCCATTCAATAAATTCAATAAATTCCCCTTCAATATTTCTAGTGTTACAATATTCTGTACTTGATAATAAAGTTTTGTGGGGGGGTTTCCTTTAATTGAAATGTTTAGTTCCCTCTAGCATTCAATATTTAGAATCTTATTGTATTGTTTAATCGAAAACAAAAGCATTTTTTCTCAGGAAGGATTTTTAATAATTAAATCCAAGATCTTATTTCAGATTTGTCTGGACCCTTAGTCTCTTTGTAACTTTCTAATTTTAATCAACCTTTTGCTGTTTGTTTCAATTTAAAACTTCCTTTTGTGAAGGATTGATGTCAAACAAACCAGATGCTTTGAAAGTTATTATCCAAAGATTTCTAATAGCTGAAAAGTACATAACCAGCAATTTCCAAAAGTTATTATGAAAGGAAGTATGCAAACTTTATAAATTTGCCTACCATGGTTTGAGTCAGATTTTAATTTGTTTGTCTCCCACAGTTCTATACTTGCTAGACTCCACTTTATTGCGGTATCCTTGTAAGGAACAATTGTTTTAAGCAGATAGATGTTTTGAATCAAACTAAGTAATTAAAAGTTAGTGATTTGGTTTTACCTAGTTAAAAATAGCAGTGATGATTAAGAGTGTAAGACATTAGACCATGGGTGTCAAACTCACGGTGTCACATTGCCAACATGTGACGTTTCGCAATGTTTTTCCCCTTTGTGGAGCTGGGGTGGGTGTGCCCTGTGCATGATGCACGGGGGAACATCAGGGCCAGATTCATGAATTTGATCTCGATGCTTCAAAATCAAATCACTAAAATGTAGTAGGAATCTACTGGATAATTGTAGCGTAATTTTGCCTTGGCAGTACATCAAATGAAAACTATATGCTTAACAAAAGAAAGGATATTTTAAAACATGTTTCTAATGTTACAAAAGGGACAAAAGATTTGATTAACTTTTAAAAATATTTTAGAACTGTGTCTTTTCTCTTTCAGTTTTCTAGGATGGTAAAAATAATTAATTAGGAAAACCAGTTTGCTTCAGATTTTAATTTAATTAATATTGTAATTAATGTAATAATATTTAAGTGCCGTATGTTGGATAAATTTTGTGAAACCTTGCAGTTCTCACAATAAACTAAGCCATGATTGCTTTCTCATGGTTTACACCCCATTTGACTGGCCTCAAATATTGCAAGTCATAAGCTATGATTTATATACCATAGAGGCCGTAAACAAAATCAATCACTTTATGGCTTAGCAAATGCAAGAATACAATCTGTATGAAATAATGCATTATATCAAAATGTAATTAATTAAGCAGAAAATATCCTGCTTCTTTTTTCTTCTTGGACGCAGTTATCCATTGGCAACCTTATAAGACTTCATCAAGCTCTATTTCCACCAAGCCAGGAGAAAATGGAATCGCTATATCAAGATGGATATGATGATACCATACAGTTTTTATTGAAGGAAAATTGGTTTGAGTAGATTATGCATGATGAAAATAAATAAAAAATTGATGGCTTGTCAATGCAAATCTTTGAGCATGCCATACAGATCCCAAAGGGCTGATGTCACCATTTATGTTTATCTAAAAAAAATATCACTGGGATTTCATCTGTTGATACCAGACAAGTGTTTTATATGCTATTGTGCTGGCCGGAATTTGTAGAGGGTTTCAAATGCAGTGGAATTGTATTTGGTATAGAAGATAAGCTGCTTCTTAGAAAAAGGTTAAGAGAAATCAAAACTTCCATTGCTTTATTTTCTTTCTTTTTCCATTTTTCATGCAGATGTGAAAATGCTAAAAATATGAATTTTTGGCTCATTAAATTTATTCATATAAAGTCATAAATATGTGCAGTTTGCAGAATATGTGCAGTTTGCATTGAATACTTGTGTTATTTCATAAAAATACTATTAATGTGTTCATTAATTAGTTTATTCATTTTTTTTAATCCAGTGTTTTCTCAAGCATGAACTGTAATTACAATGAAACCATGAGAAACAAAACAACTCATTTATCTACAGATGTATTTTACCATTAATAGGCTTAGTTTTTCAGATAGCCTACGTATATTTTAAAATGTTGACTTTCAGTGGGTTTATTTATCCTTTCTGTCATATAAAATTCATTGTAGAAAGAAAATAAAATTTTCAATTAAACATACTGCATTGTTATTTATGCCATAGCCACCTAGAAAATAGATCAGAGCAATTGCTAAATATGAATAAAGCAAGTTGCATCATCCAGTTCTATTTAAAACATTGTCTCGAAGGAAATAATTTGCTGATTTAATGAATATTGCCCAAATTGCATTTTCACCTAAAATGCTCTCTATGCTGGTGGAATCTATTGTGTATGCTTTTCTAGTGGCAGGTCTTCTGTTAGCATAATCTAAGAATAGTATTTATTCTATTTATAGTAAATATTGCAGTATCAATTTTAAATTAACTGTTTGAAAAATTCTTATTGCGAAAATTTTGCAATGTTCTTGTAAACTTGTTCTTTTCTATGATTTGTATGGTGTTAATGAATGTAGTTTGTGTATAAACCCAAAAGATGGGGTTGTAAAAGCCAAGATTTCACTCTTTATTTCCATTACAGTTAGTTCTTCACTTACGTCCATTCATTTAGTGACTGTTTAAATTTACGATACCATTGAAAAATATGACTTACAGTTTTCAGACTTATGAAAATTTCAGTTTCTCTGTGGTCACATGATCATAATTCAGGCATGTGTTTATGACAATTGCAGTGACATCAGGTCATATGATCACCATTTGTGACTTTTCCAGCCAGTTTCCAACAGGCAAAATCAATGGAGAAAGCTGGATGCAGTTTGTTTAGAGATTCTAACAGGGGACCACAGTATTGTATACCCTTGAACAAAGATTGGTATACCCCTTCTGTCTGGGATGGTCATTCTCTTCCACTGAGTGTGCAGCTTTGGGAGGGATACACATGGAGCAGTGAGAGAGGAAGGGGACACGCCTAGCCAATTAGATCAACCAAATCGACAATCAATGTCACGGCCATATCCCCCTCGCACAAAGCTGGATTTGTTTAATGACCCTATGATTCAACTAATAACCGCAGTGATTTGCTTAACAAAAAAAGTTGCAAAATTAGGTGTGTCTCAGTGGCAGAAGTTCCAGTCCCAAATGCTGTAAATTGAAGACTACCTATATAGAAATTATGCTTATGAATGCCACTCTTGAAAAGCATATGCACAGGTTGACATTTTATATTGCAGCAATTAACAAATGAATTGAACTGGGGTTTGTGGGTGTAACACATGTATAATGCACATTAATTTGGAAATTTGACACCCACCCTTTTTATTATAGAACATTTGCATTTTTAATCCAGTTGAAGTGAACTAAATGTAATCCTGCTATAATCATCTTTATGAGCTTTTTGAGCTTCTCTGTGTGTGTCAGTGCTTTTCTATGCATTGAAAGAAAATAGAATGGTTGTGATTAACAGATCAGTGCCCCCCATTTGTACTACCCAATGCATGTAAAAACTCAACAAGGATATTTTATGTAGAATCATTTTGAGCAAAGCAAGTTTAGTACAATTCACAAAAGTACTTTTAAGTAGTAATGATGATTAAAGGAGAAGTCATTAGCAAAATTTATTCAATGAAACTGTGGTAAGATACCCCTCTTTCTCCCTCACACCTCCTTCCTCAATCCCAGAAATAGTCTGAAGAAAAGGAATTCACAGAAGTGGGAGAGCAGTCTCTGCTGCCCGCAGAAACATCCTCAAGCAAACAGCCTGAATGAGACTTAAGTTTCATGAATGGAAACAATATTTCATTTCCGGACCTCCCCCATTCACTAGAAAAGTACAGTAGCAGAATCTCCGAATAAACAATACAACAGAAGCAAGCCGAAACTGATTAAATCAAACTGATAGGACTAGGCCACCCTGGGGGCCAGTCACAACTTTGAGAAGGCAGCATTAGTTAAATAATAAAAGACACACAAATTCTAATTGTGAAACATCAAAAATGTATGAAAGCCCATCTATGCACCAAACTGACTCAGCTGTCCCAGAACCGATTGCTGAAGTCGCTTCTGACCACCAATAAAGAGAACCTTCTTTTCAAGCAGCTGGCTTCTCTCTTTATTCGGCATATTGCCGTCATTTTTCCTTGAGCCAATTCTTCCTACAATTTTGGCAGTCATGAAGCGAATCCCAGCTCACCTAGTCATCACACTGGCTTGGGTAAGCCTTCACCTAGCTGGCAGCAGACCTTTTTGTCTGTGGGTGGATTCTTAAGACTGTGCCTGATAAGGAATAAGGTGGCAAAGGGAGTTGTGAGGCTTACATTCAACAGCTGCTCGAAAAGAAAATGAATATCACTAAACGTACTGTCTTTCGGAGCCTGGGTGGGGTGAGTATGGAAAGTTTGTGTGGGTGAATATATATCTTGAATATATATCTTGCTGCCACAGCTGGATCTCACCTCCATGTTTTCCTATCCGCAACCAGACTGGCCAGTCTCACAGGACTATGACCCACAGATCCTGGAAAGCAAGGGGGTTTAGCCAGAATGAGACCTGTAAGCGGAAGGGAAGTGGTGTGAAAGAGGAACAGTGCATGAGGAATTTGAATTTGGGCAACAGCTGGAATCCCTGAACAGAACCTTACTCTTCAAGGAGGAGCCCATATTCTGTAAAAAGCCAGAGTTCTCCCAGACCTTTCTGGTCTGAAAACTGCAGGTGTGGCTATTATTTATTCATTATTTATTAATTTGATTTATATGCCGCCCTTCTCCGAAGACTCAATGTGCTAAGCAATAGCCTTCATACTTTTGTATATTTATACAAAGTCAGCTTATTGCCCCCCACAAACTGGGTC
>JANHFK010001199.1:13582-24866 GCA_036250565.1 Sibynophis collaris
GCTCTAGATGCATCCACAAAGCTGTACAAAATAACTATAGTTTGTTAAGCTAGGCTAGAATTTGGTTTTATCTTCATCACCCCCCCCCACCATACTCTAATGCAATGCATATTATGCGGGGTGGGTGGGTTCGTAAATAAAGATTATATATCCTTACCTGTGTGCTAGCTCCAGTTCTTTCACAGCATTTAGTACTTCCTTCAGGTTACTTTTTTCATCTTTCAGGACAGAAGTAGCTAGCCGTTGCAGCACAAGAGCCACGTTGAACATAAGGACTGTATCGCTGGGTGCTACATGTCTTGCCTGAGAATTCAAATTTAATTTAAAATTAAACCAATGTGAACTGGCCAAAAAGCTGAAACTGTTGTTACAACATACCTAGGAAGCCATTCAGGCTCTCTCAGTAATGGCCTCCCTCAAGTTGGAGAAGAGGAAACTTCCCTGGAGAGCCTATGGCGTATCATTATTCATCTCCTTTTTTATGTTGTACAGTAGCCATAATTTGTGATTTTGGTTTGTGATGACTCTCTATGTAGCAGGGGTCCTAAACTTTTTGCTATCACATCTTCCTTTAGCCCAATCTTAATGTACACGCCTTCCTTAAAAATATCCAAATGCAAAATGAACATAAATGAACAGTTGAAAATAATGCAATGAAACTTTTGAGAAAGGTAGATTTATTTTAAAAATGCAACTAAAAGGTTCTTCATACGGCCCTGGTCTCTGCACCTCCCTAAAGGAGGCAGACCTCAGTCTGGGAATCCCTGCTCTATATTGTATCCAGGTGATATTTGAGAGTAATTATTTTTTCTTCCTATAGAAGTTTTATTCTACTTAAGCTACTTTTTTCCAACATGGCTGTTTTATTGTATTTTATATGTCATTGTAATAACTGTGACTGTATAGGATTCTAGGATATATAATCTAACCTTTGATAACAACAACTATTATTGATAATCGTTTTGGTAAATATTAGAAACTTCCTACCTTTAGCAATGTTTGCTTGCATTCTTGTAATTTACCACATTTGAAGAGAGCTCGGGCCAAATATAGCAATACTTCTGTGTTCTGATGTTTATAGAATTTTCTGAGACAATTTTCATACTATGGTGGGGAAAAGAATAAACGTTTGAAGAATTAGTTTAAATTGCCAACTTTTATAGTGTTTCAGACAAAACTGCACTGCAGCCAGAATGCAAGGCTGAACACAGCCTTATAAATGAGTTTGCAAAGATCTCTTAGTAACTTCCAAAAACTTACAACATCCTGCATTTCTACATAGGTTGCAGAAGAGAGCAAAGCTCCCTCTTTATACCCAACACAGCAGCACAACAAATCCAATGTCTTAGCAGCTTAAAAAAATCCTCTCCACTAAGAAGGCTGGAAAGTACAAAATGAGTTTTCCATGCAGTCAGCTTAGAAGCCAAACACATGTATATAAATTTCTATGATACATAGTACAAACACTATCACACATGGCATATCAAAAGTTTGCCAATATGTTATCTGTAATTTCATGATTTATTTTTCATCAGTTTTCAGATCTATGGGAAAGATTTTTCCTTTTCAATCCTCTTTCAATACTGCAGTCTTAGAAATAAATTCATCTGGCTATTTAATACAGTCATGTCTTTCTCCTAGGTATTAACTATTGATTAATAGACCACTCAGTCTGCAAATTATGTGTCTCAAATTATAGCAATCCATCTCCAATTCTTTATTATAATGGTAACCTAGATCATTTTGTATATGCAATAACCACTGGTGAAAAGATCCCATGCTAGGATTGCCTATAAAGAGAAAACCAATACCACTGATTCAGTTCTGTGAATATATCCATTATCCAGCACAATTTAAATGTTTTTTTAAAAAAAAAGAAAAGCAAAAGGTACTGAAAACATTCATGGAATGATCCAATTTAGCCCCAGATGATGTATTCATGAAAACCAAGCTGTAAAAGGTTACAGAAAAGACTCAATTTGAAATTCTTACTTCAGTGTTTATAAAGAAACATGTCCTAAATCAAGGTACTTGTTAAGGATTACCATCTGCACAGCACTGATGTACTGTTTCTGCTCCACATAAATGTGTGCAAGATTAAGCCACACATCACTGATATCTGCAGTTGCCTCTCTCACTTGGGCAAAAACATCACGAGCCTCACGGAAATATCCTTTGTGTGCCAGCACGGCTCCTAAAAAGGAAAATCCAATTTCCAGATCCATGCAAAGTCATTGCAAAATTGTAATGTAAAAAGAAAATTTGAGACAAGGAATCTTAGTACCTATGCCATTAGCAGCATACAAATTCTTAGGGTCATTCCGGAGGACCTGTTTGTAGATGGCTAGGGCACGATCTTGATGACGTTTTTCCTACAAGAGAGAACGTCAGGATTAGACAAAAAGCAGTGCTCATCCATTGAAGCAGCTGCAAAAAAGACTGTGTAAAGATACCGATTTATTTACCTTCTCTCTGTCTCTGGTGGGTTGGTGCAGAGTCTGCAACCACACATTGCCCAAAGCCAACATAGAGTAAGTGTCATTCTGTGTTGATGGCTGTTTCAATATTCTTTCAAATTTCTTCTGTCCTGGACCCCATTCTTGTTTGGCCAGGTGAAGATTGCCAATCAGGGACCAAGCATCAGGATGGTCCTGAAATAATATTCCAATACACTAAAACTCAGCTTAACTATAATAAGAAATACTTATAGTTCAAAAAGATCCACCTCTCCCCAGCTCTATCCCATAAAAGCTTTAAGAACTTTAGTGAACTTTGCTAAGATTCAAACTTTGGAAAAGTTTAAGAGGAGAAAATTCCACAATAGATGCTGTCCGTGAGACATTCCAACTACTCTAACAAAAATACATTATGAAAACGTCAAAGCCAGCAATGAAATAATGTGTATTTATAAGGTTATATGATCTTTGTTTTTAAAAAATTAGTTAACAATGATTTGTTAACTGGCCACAGAAAACCTTTAGAAATTCATGGCCTCAGCTGTAAAATTGCTTTCTAAAGGATGGCAAATTCTTACTGACCTGATTGATTTGAAGTGCTTCTTTAAACCAGTCAGAAGCTTCATAAAAGTTTCCTTTATCTCTAGCCATAGCTCCTAAACGCAGGTAGCCTAAAGAAAGATTTTAATAATCAAAGACTCATTTCCAGAACACAGCATCTTGTTTTAATAAGTGCTTTGAATGATACATATTTACTCTTCAAGACTTTTGCAATATTACTACTGCATCAGATTGGGAGAAAAGCAGAATAGATTAATTATAGTGCCAACCATCAGCTGTACTAGAGGTTCGAAAGGATCACACAATGATGCTAGTCATTTAGATGTCAAGTTAAAAGGAACAACAGAATGCCTTTTTACACAGCAAATCTTCCTAATGTTACTTGAGTCACACACAAGATGCTTCAGAAGCTCACAGAAATGTATTCTAATATGACTCTATAGAGATGTCAAACAACAATGCTATCTTCACATTTTCCTGTTAGGTTTATCTTTTAAAACAACTGCATATACTTTGCATATTTGGATTTAAAGAGGAAAAATTGTGGGACTTTGGCTTATAATGGTAGTGTTTTACTGGCTATGGCAGCATATGTGATTATTTTCCTGATTTTCTAAACTTTATTAATCTTATTTTTAAATCTTGCTAGGATTAGGGTCTAAGCCTATTCCTCTCCATCCAGAGCCACAATAGAACTTTTCAGCATCACATGGTCAGCTAGATGTTGAGCTGTACAATTAAATATTATCAATATATTGATGATACATGATACTATGCCATTGAGTAAGCTTATTCAATGATTTCATGTAGCTGATAAATAGGAATAGTTAGACCACAAAGACCTTTTAAGCAGGGATATTGGACTTGATACTTTAACCCTTATCAACACTAACTCGAACTGACTGTGGAGAAGAAGAACCACCACAACCCTCATTCCCTAGCTCCTGGAGCCATTACAAAAGGGTGCCATAATTGCTGGTATTGAACCTCATACAGATCATGCAGAGTCATCATAGCTGCACCGTATCCATTCCAGCTTCACCAGAAGTCATTCATAAGTGCACTCATTGCCATCTCACCACTACGCCCAGAACCAAAGCCAGACTGAAAATGCTTATTCCAGGAACCTCTGGCACCATACCCCAACCATGTTCTCCACAAGTGTTCTTAAAAGAGACACTGGACAGGATTATCCAACCCAGTCCAGCAGTGGCTTTGTAACATACCACCATTTCCTTCAAGGCAGTGAGATCCTATCCCTACCCAATGATGTATGAATCGAAGAGAAATTATTGCATAAATTATTTCTAATAGCAATTCAATGCCCAGATCTGTGAGATATCATAGTTTACAATAGTTTGAAAATATACACTTGCAGCTAATTTCAATATAAGGATTGCAATAAGGTTTCTTACAATCAACATAATTTGGATGTTCCCTTAGGATGTTTTTGTACAGTTTCTCTGCTTCGTGAAATTCACACATTGCTTCATATAATCTGGCTAAGTTGTATGAGGTTGTCACGGAAATTGCATTGTAGTAATGTTCATCGTGCTCCGCTTCTGCTTTAGCTCTATCCAGGGATGCCAAAAAATATTTCTAAATGCAAGTATAAGAAGGGGAAAAAAGTGTGTATTTATACATGTGTGCACATACATTATACATACACATATGCACATATGTGTTTACCAGCACAGCCACGTTATAAATATATTGCATACAAACAGTAACAGTGGTTGGGAAGTTGAGATTCATACCTTTGCTTCTCCTAAGTTTCCAAGTCTGAAGTGGAGAGCACCCACATTATTTAAAATTTCTGGGGGAACATCAGCTTGTACTTTTTCCTGAAGTATTCGTGTTGCTGTGCCATAGGCTGAAAGAGCACCCTACACATTTAGAGACAGTGGAAGGATTTAGTGTAACGTGTAATTGTCCAGTATGAAACAAGCCTACTTTACCCACCTTTTCTATACCTGTATATCTGTCTGCTCAAGGATTTGTGCTAGCTCAATCCAAGCTTCCACATCGTCTGGATATTGTTCTGTCACCTTCTTCAAATGACCCTATTTTAAAAAGCAGCTTGTTACTTTATATAATTGATTTAGAATTTCCCTGAAAACAGTATTTTTTTTTCCTGAGGCTGTTGTAACTTTGAACGGTTATTCAATGAATAGACCTATGTTAAGGACTGCATGCAGTGTCTACAATTCAGCATTCTAGAAATAATCACTTTTACCAGTAGTGTAGCATTTGCTGTTTCTAAGACAAATGTTCTCTTTTTAAAAACAAGTTCCAAATACCTCTAAATGTAACCATGTTAGTAAAATCCCTCCTAATATATACCAGGTCTATAGGCAATACTAATTAAATATCAAGTGTACATGCATTTCTCAAAAATAACTGTCACTCAGTTTGAGATTTCACCTTAAATTAAAAGAGTGATGAATTATAATTTTGCTCTTATCTCTTGAGGCTTACTGTACCTTTGCAATATCTCGTTTGTCTTGATCTTCTGAAGCAGCGTAGAGAGATCCAAGAATTTTCATGGTCTCATAATTGTTAGGGTAGGCTTTCAAAACTTTTTCAAAGCATTGTGATGCATTTTCTTTGTCTCCTCGGTAAATATACATTTGACCCAGTCCAAAAAATGGCAGTACAAAAGATGAAGAGGCAAATTGTGTGGCTTGGTAATAATATTGGAAAGCTTGATCATAATCTTCCTAATGAAAGGAAGAACACAAGGAAGAAAGGCATTAAAACTTGAAAAACCCTTAGGAAAATAAGATTGCAAAACAGAAAGAGAAGTATGTAAGGCATAATATACCTGAACATGAAAAGACCTGGCCAGCTGGTAGCAACTCTCTGCCTGCATTGCTTCTACTTCTGTATTGTGAAAAGCATGAAGTGCCAAATGTTGGACCTTACCATAATCCTGTATAAAGAAAATAAGATTATCATAATAATATTTTTTATAGTATTGTATAGTATAATATAGTGTAGTATATTCTAGGGAAGGTATGTCCAACCCACAGCCCAAGGGCTAACATGTGGCCCTGGACAGCTAGTAATGCCACTCCACAAGGTATAATAAAAATATAAAAAATAAAGGCAGTTTGCTATTTATATTAATTATACATTTTATATGTGGTCTAAGACAATTCCTCTTCACTCAATGTGGCACACAGGCATGCCAAAAGCTTGGGCACCCATGGTCTGAGGTATAGACTGAAATTCAAGTTCTTAGAAACCTTAGATTGACCATTTGTTACAAATGCAATAATTCATAGTTTCCTGAAGATATTGCTGCCTATATAATCCTTAACCCTTAATGTGTGACCATCATAACAGTTGAATTTACATATGTCTGGATTGGTGTAATGTACAAATTCAGCCAATGTTTGAAAGAGGATTCATGTGCATCTCTCCCTCCCCCACCCCCCACATGCACACACAAACATTAATGAATCTCCTGAAGCCAGATTGCAAATTTCACATCACTGTAGAATATATACTTATAGCTTATATATTCCAAGATGAATACCACAGACAGGGACTAAAGAAACTTGTTTTTACCACCTTCATCATTTGCATTAGCATGTCCTCACTTCCACAAGGTACAAAAATCAAAATGCAACTCCATTTCACAATTGGAATAATGAAAAATAAGAATGATTTCAGGCAATTCTGAATTAGTCTGACATTATGGAACAGCAGCATAACTCAAAAGACACCCTTGTTGTCTTACCTTTTTAAAGAAGAAGTGATTTGCCAAGTGATTTAATACCATAGGGTTACTAGGATCAATTGTGTAAGCTCTAGAGAGTAACTGGACACCATTTTTGATGGAATCCGCCTGAAAGGAATATTGAAAGTTTTTATTCACATTGAAATGCATAATAACCTCTTAGTTATTGTCTTTAAAAATTCAAGGGCTATGTTTTTTAAAATTGATTTCAGAATCCTGGTCCCAACCTTGACTGGCCATGTGGGTGGGTGCCATTCCCAGCAGAAAAAATAGCTTATTTCATAAATGTGCCATGAAGATGAATGAGATTAGACTGATTATGGTATATCAATTAGAAGAATAACAGTTTTTTCTAAAAAATAAGAAAACTCTACCATATAAGAAATTTGCCTTCAGAGCCAAGAATAGCAGTACATGATTCAAATGAAAAAAGTGTTTTCTTTTCATGGCTGTGATAGTGGGCAGAGGAGTGCACAAGTCCAAGATTAAGTGCAGTGCAAATCATCTTCATCACACTTAAACCATGTTGGCTTTTGTAATGGCTTTTGCTGGGAATGTTTTAAAAATAAATTAGCATGAACTTGAGAGCCATTTCTTGCTTGAGCTGTGCTTATAGTAGTAAATGTTAGCAAGCCTGATCTGATTATTTTATAACCATCAAAACTTATAGGTTAATGGACCCAGCTTTGGACAGATTTTGTTTGGTGCTTTATTTCAGGACTAAGTAACAAAATCTGAGCGACTACATTCCTTCCTCTGTGTTCCTGTTATGCAGATAGAACAGAAAAGCCAATCTAAGGTAAACTGCCACAATATCACAAGTCTGGAGATGTTTAAGCATATACTAAACAACCTTATAAAACCAATAGACCTTTGCTGGTTCCATTACTTCTATTTTAAATGACTTATTCAGCAACTGTTTCTTCAAAATCAAAGGAACTATACATTTATTAAAAAAAGAAGTAATCAGATTTTTATTTCAAATTTTAAAATGTCCGTGGCTGCCCTCCTGCCACCCAAAAAACTGATTGTAGCAACACAGGGTCTTGTGATACTACCATTTTAGGTTAAACTCACTCACCTCTTTGTTATTTAGTTCCAGAACAGCCAATCCAACTAAAGCCCCTACACATTTGGAATTGAGGTCCAGTGCCCTGCTGAATGCCAGGCGAGCTTTCTCTAGCTTGCTGAGCTTTACAAAGCAATGGCCCATGCCCAGCCGAACCTCAGCTAGGAAACAAAAAGAGTAAAAACTTCCAATATTTATTTATTTGAATTGTATTTCTTTCAGGAATCATGGTGGCCTATGTGGCATTCTCACCTCCATTTTTTCTCTATAACAACTTTGTGAGGTTGGTTGGGATCAAAGAACAAAAGGCCGAAAGTCACTCATTGGGCTTTCATGGGTTGGGGGGAGGGTTTGAAACCGAGTCTTCCCAAAATCAGCCCAACAACTTGGTGACTACATTATGTTGGCATTGCCATTTATATTCCCTTCTTAACCTAAAGATTCTATTACTTATGTATTAGTGACTCCGAAGCACTTTGCACATAACAGTAGGCATATTTCCTCAAGAGTTCCTATGTTCATTTGCATAAATGGCATTTTTGCATGTGAGGTTCTGTCAGGTGAACGCCAGTGAATACATAATTCTTAATTAGATGAGATACTCCAAAATCCTCATCTAAACTATAAAAATTAGGTGGTGGAACACTTCTGGTTCAGTTTCCAACATATGGTTCAAAAACATGATAGGCATAAACACATGTCTATAACACCCATAACTTTTTCCTCTGGATAGTGCATGAATTTAGGAAAGGACAGAGCTGATTTAAGGTGTTTCAGACATTTATAACCCCATACATTCAAAGGCATCTTTGGTAAATCAAATTTAAAACACTGCATAGCCCTAACAAAAATCCACGAAGTTCTTTAATTTCACCTCTGTAATTTTCATGAGTGCTGCCTAAAATTTGAACCACAGAGTAGCTCCTGGTTCTGGTAATAATCTCTGTTATTCACCAAAAGCTGTTATTTAGGAAGGCTGCAGATTCAGAAATATTTTCTAAAAAAAGATAAAAATTCCATAGATGGCCAATATATAGTGGTTGCTGGGTAGGGAGCAGAGAAACACAGATTATATTCCTTTCTTAGTCAAGGACACCAGCTGAATGATCTTGGGCCAGTCACTGTTTCAACCCAAAACCCCTGTTACATAAAATACTGACTTTTCATTAAGAGTAGCAGCTGGAAACATGCAAATGTGAGTAGATAAATAGACACCACTTTAGTGGGAAAGTAACAGCATTCCTTGCACCTTGGTGTACAGTAATGAGAGCCATAAAGACATAGCTCTAAACAATACTGGATCCCTTGGCTAGGAAATGGAGATGAGCACCATCTCCTAGAGTCAGACACAACTGTGCAGGGGAAACCTTAACCTTTACCTTTTTATTGTGTATGCTTTGCTTCTTACCTGGGCAGCCAGGATTAGTTCGCAGGGCCTTTTTATAATAGGCAAGGGCACCTCGGTAATCTTTCTTGTTGAATGAAATGCATGCTTTGCCTATTACAAAGGAACAATAAAAGATAATAAATACCTCTAAAGTTTATGATAGACATCAGGAATTCACAATTTGCTAGCAGCAGATATACTAAAAGAATAGTACAGTTATTCCCTGAAAAGGTGGTATTAAAAAAATGTAAGTCACGAGTATGTCCCCATTTCCCTCTAATCCAATTGTCAACATCCTGCTTGTTGTATTGGTTGTGCAGATGAATTTCAAAATAGCTAATGCTCTATTTTTATTAACAGCACAAGGCAGGCCCAATAAAAGCCATAACTGGTTGTTGAACTCTCCTCTATTTTGGCCTTTTAAACAAGTCTTTGAGCCTCACAGTTTCTTTCAACAGAAGGCTGAATCAGGTTTTGCAGCAGGTCATGACCACATTCTGCATGTGGTGCTGCTGGGCTCTAAGTACTGAAGAGGTAGGCAGTTGCTTCTTTTTTTATTATAGGAAAAACCATCCATTTCAGCTAACAATCTAAGCTAAGTAAGTCATTAAAAGTCGTGATACTGTGCCTCTTTTCATTTTCTACTTTAAATTCAAAGTCCAAAATGAGCAATAAACAATCATTTCTAGCAAAAAAAAAAGTAAGAAGACTTATTTTGGACTTCAGCAGGAGATGTTACATGCCAAGATGAAACAAATTTCCCTTGTATATCACACAAACCACAATCTCTTAAGACTGCTGGGCTCAACACTGTTAAACTGCATTTATTTCTGTGAAGACAAAATACGACTGACTCACCAAGAAGGGCTGGAATATTATTGGGAGACTGATTGAGTACAAAATGAAACTGTGCATCTGCTTGATCCATCTTATCCCCCTCCAGAAGGCAGAAACAGGCTCTTCCCAATAAGTGATTCTAGAAAAGCAGGAAATCATCTTTAATTTTTATTTCTAGGAGAAATTACTACAAACCATTCTAAGTGATAGAGTTTCAAAATGACTTTGGTCCTACATTCATTATTTTGAAGTGTTGCCTAATTGCTTCAAAGGTTTCCTTGTCCTCCTCCTTTTACATCCACTCCTTTTCTATAGCAAATGATAGACAACCATTGACCAACAGGCAGAAATCCTTTACATGGAATTTCTGGAGCCTCTTCTCCTTTGCAGCATGCCAAATTGCACCAGGAAAACATACTTTTTCAGCTAGTAGAGCTGAAAAAGCTCTTCTGATGCTTTGTATTTTTACATTACTCATAACCTTTTCTGTTGCTGGAAATTTTTTTGAGGAACTCAGAGAATAAATGTTATCCATCTGCTCTATTACTATTTCTCCAATATAGTGTATGGATATATATTTCTGAATTATTTTTGTTCATTACTTTGATTTATACTCTAGGTTTCCTCCACAAGCTAATGTTGGCTCTCTCCTTCTATATTTTGTTGATACAACTGTATAACATTAATAGATTGAAAGTAATTGGCTCAAAATCACCCAAAGACTTCCACAGCTGAAGGTACAATTGAAGTCGGATCTCACTAATTCTATCTATTGACTCTGTCTAATGCACTATAGTCCAATGGAGGGACATTGAACTTTTTGGATAACAGTGGCAGAAAAGATTACAAAAACTAGGTGCTTTCACTTCAGCAAGAAGTGTTTGTCATTAAATAGAAGATTCTTATTTCTAGCCTTCTTTCATTCCCAGCATGGAAATGGCCTTCCATTCTATCTAAATCTTCATTAATTCTATTTACTAGCAACTGATACTTGGACACTGCCTAAGATTCTAATTGAATTCTATCTGCATGCTAAATAAATGCTCTAACACTGAGCTGCAACCTTTCATCACTTTATTTCACCTAGATATTTCACAATGGATCTTCCTTTTTGTGAATTACACTGCAAACCTCTGGGCAAGAGATTTTTAATTTATAGTTTCTGTTTTGCATCTAAAGGCTTTATATTATATTATATATATATACTAGAGAAGTAATGTCACTTAACC
>JANHFK010001199.1:196046-208280 GCA_036250565.1 Sibynophis collaris
CACCCACCAAGCCACACCAAGCCCACCAAGCCACGCCCACAGAACCGGTAGTAAAGAAATTTGGATTTCACCACTGGACTAAATCCTACTGCAGTTAGTGGAACTGACCTCTGAAATCCAACAAGCAAAGTCCCATAGATAAAATCTTGCCCTCCTTTTAACCAAGAAAAATATTTCGTATTTCTATGAATCATTTCAGACTTTACTGCTTCAAATGAATAAAATATTTTTATTACATTTGTTCTAGCCTTCAACTGTTCATTAAAGTTTTTACATTTATAGTTTCACTGAAAATTAAATTTTCCATAGACATTTATTTATCTGTTTGTGGTTTAATTCATCTATATAATATTGGTTCACCCTTGAAATTGGGACAAAAAATAGCAATTTAATTATAACGTGTTGGAATAGATAACAAAGGTGAGGACTCTAATGGCAGGACATAAATAATACTTTTCAACAAAATGTCCATTCCTGTCTGACAGCAGCTATGTATAGCCTTTCTTATTTTAAAGTTTTTATTGTTGGTACGGTTTTTAAAAATAGATATGTTGAGACATAAAAAAAACATGAAGAAAATATTCTGTCATTTTCTTCATAAGGAAAGTTGTGAATGAACCTTCAGATGGCTTCAACTATATCTGGATCACAATTAGTAAGCTCTTGTTACTGTTATGGCAATGGGTGATGGAATATTGAGGGTGACAAGGATTCATTGGTAGAAAAAGGAAAAGAATCATTGTCTAACAATTCATGTAAATTCTAGTCCCGTTCTGTCATCTATTTCCAATTCAATATGCTAGAAGTGGAGAGCCACTTCTGTCTAACTTTCACTCTCTAAGTCACAACAAAGGGTTCCTTCTCTACCAGTATAGTGCAGTTGTTAGGAGTGGGAGCTTTCATGAACTGTCCTTTGGTATCTGATGACTGCCATCACAATGTGACTTGGATGCATGGAGGGTGAGGGGATACTACTCTTTTTTTCTATGCTTCATTCCACACAATAATCTATTGCATAAACAGGATTACCATTCCATCTGATTCTGTATTCTAATATGATGACTACAACAAATAAGACATTTCCCTGAATTATTGTGTATCAACTGACTTTTTATTTACATTGCCAAGCATTTAAAAGCATACATGTATTTGTTACATTTGTGAGTATAGAACCAGTTCGGTCTAATGGTAAGGTACCTATCTAGAAAAACCAAGGAACAAACACATTTGGTTGATCCCCAAAAATAGCAGAGGCTTTTTCCTGCATATTTAAGAGTGCAGAAAAAGAACAAAAAAGATGAGTGCAACATTATACTTTTTGTCTATACAGATAGTCTAGTAGACGCAATCTGTACAGGTTGGATGCTTTCTGTATCTCTTGAACTATATTCCCCGCTATTCATAGTGCAACACAAGTAGAAGTCGTAAACTAAGGGAAGACTATTTAGTGCACAGAATGATCCACATGTCAAATATTATTTTAGCTGTGAAGCAGAACCTACAGTACAGACAGAATATGGAAAAACAGATTGGTTCCAGTTTGGCAAAGGAGTATATGATTGTATATTCTCCCCTTATTTATTCAACCAATATGCTGAATATATATATATATATATATTATATATATATATATAAAGGTTGGAAGAAGGGGAGCCTGACTTTAAAACTGGATGAAGAAAATTGGTTGTATCAACAGCTTATGCTGATGACATGACCTTGATAGCTGAAAATGCATAGATCTGGAAGCTCTCGTAATAAAAGTCAAGGAGCACAATGAAGAATGGGACTAAAATTAAATATAAAGAAGACCAAATTAATGACAACAGCTAGAACAACCAGCCTTAGAATTGATAATAAAAATATTGAAGTAGACAATTTCTGCCTTTTATTAATACTAAAAGAAATAAGTACTTAAGAAATATGTGAGAGACCAATACTTGGTAGAGAAGCATGAAGGTCTTGGAAAAGATATTCAAAGGCTGTGATGTCTCTATAACTCCAAAGAACCATACTTATAAAGATCAGGATTGTGCAAGCTATGGTATTCCACATGACACTCTCTGGAAGCAAAAGTTGGACTTTGAAGAAGGGAATAGGAAGAGTATTGACATTTTTGAATTTGGTGTTGGAAAAGAATTCTGAGAATACTGTGAATTGTCAAGAAAACAAACCCATGAATCACAGAGCAAATCAACCCAATCATTGAACAGCATCAAATTCTCACTAGGCTCATAAATGACCAGGCTCAAATTACCCTGCTTGGACACATTATGGGAAGATTTAACCCTCTGGAAAAGGTTATAATGTTGGAAAAGGTGCAAGGAGAATGAAGTAGAGGATGACCAGCAACAAAGTGAACAGACTCAGTTACAGTAGTGATAGATTTACTATTGGAAGATCTGAAAAACCAGGTTAGGGACAGATCATCATGGGGAAAAATCTATCTGTGGGATTGCTACAAGTTCAAAATGACTTGATGGCACATAATCAATCAATTTATCTATCAATCAATGAAGCAGAACTCCCTTATCAGGGCTTTACAAATCTGGATAGCTATTGGATGGCAGCAATGAACTACGCATGAGATTCTAGTGGTCATCTAAACTTTTGTCCCAAAAGTGTTTAGCATATATTAACAATTATACAGCATTTTTTATTTAAACAATTTATATGGCTGCCCATCTCAATATTGAGACTGTGAACCGTGAACAAAAAAAATTAAAACCAGAAAACTACCAAAAAAAAATTCAATTAGTGAAAAAGAAATTGCCAATCACAATTAATAATTGCTTTTTTAGCTCAGATACAAATCACTATCAAAGGATAGAGTCCATGTTTTTAAACATCTTTATATAACAGAGTTCTTTCAACTCATGAAATAATTACCTTTCCCCCCCATTCACCCCAGGACGTATGACCCAGTTCCAAGTATCTGTATACTCAGAAAGTTGAAATTACTTCAAAGTTAAAACTAATCATTTTTTAAAAACAAATAGCTCTTCTAAAAATATTTAGAGAATAAAAACCTTATAAAATGTTCTAATATAATAAACACAACTGATTTAGACCTGGTGTTAGTGATTTGTATTGCTTTTTTGGATATACTCATGTGCAAGAACAATGTTAAGTAATGCTAAATGGGAAATGCATTGGAAGAGACATATTTATAAACCATTGTTTAATTATGACATCCAATCTTTTGGAATTTGACCCAGAAAGAATAATATTCATTAGAATTTCCCCCTTCCTCTGTGTGTTTTTTTTATTTTTTATTTTTTGCAATGTGATGAAAACCTTTTAGGCATCCTTCTGCAATAATATTTTACCCTAAGCACTGTAGAATGTCTGTCAGTCAGCAGCACTGGTAAATAAAGAACTTATCTGGCTGTTCTCCAAGAGTCAGAAAATGCCACTGTTGGCTGTGACCAGCAATTTTTCTAATTTAGGCCTACGCTGTATCATGTAATCATATGCTTTGCTTTGTGGATATTGTACATATACCAAGAGTGAAGTCAGATGGTCAAAACTGAATACAGAATGGACGGTCATCATCAATGTAAGACAGACAACACATGGATAAGACAGTGCAGGTTGGTGCAGATCAGGGAGAATGCAGAGTTTTAAAAGATAATAACTACTTCATCATCTGAGGTAGATATTTCAGCAGGCACAATTAGATTGTGGTCACCTATTATTAACTGCATTTGTCTTTTGGTTTGCGACTGGGGCATTAATGAGACGAAATAGCCCACTGCTAAGAAACAAAGGCATAATGTCAAAAGCATTCAGGCAGACTGCTTCTGTAAATGACCGCCTTGTTTAGAGTCTTATGTTCTCTGAGATTTGCCAAGTGAATGGAAAGAACAGGCCGAGCCGCCCAATGGCATCCTGACAGTCCTGGCTGGACTGTCATGAAACTCCACTGGGACAGAAGAAATAAAGTCCAAAATTAAGTGCAGCACCAAGCACAGGGAGTCCCACCATGTGGCAGGCACTAGAATCAGGTTCCAAGTGAAATCTAAGATCTAGCACAGAGAGGCCAGTAGCATAACAGGACTAAAGCATGGCCAACCCACAGAAAGTTAATATATACAAATATGTTCCCTACAATGAGTAGTCTGGGAAGGAGTCTACTTTAAGTCTGAGCACTCCCAAATATCATAGTTATATGAAAGGCCTTAGGTATGTAGACCTGACCACGATAAATTCTAATTTTCCGTTCATCTATCCATACCTTATGTTTGAAATGACCTTTCCCAGACTGAATTAGGGCTCAGCTAAGCGGCATCTCACAAGGGATCTAAACCTTGTCTAAGTCTGAGGGATCTAACCTTGTCTAAGTCTGAGACATCATCATCTTCTTTTAATGACCCCATAATTCCTTGCAGGGTGGAGTCTGGCCAACTGAATGGAGCTGAGTGTTTACTGGCCGGATGCCCTTCCTATCACCAATGCGGAGTTTTTTTCAGCAGATATAGTCTCATTGTGCCCAGAGAGAGAAATATCTGCCTCTACCTAGGATTGAACTCACAGCCTCTTGATTGTGAGGTGAGAGCTCCATCTCTAGGCCACCACACCACTCAAGGTAAGTCTGATACATCACCCCTAAGAAAATAGTAACAACATTGACTTTTGCTACACCGGAAGCTACTTAAGTGGGCTAAGTTTTCTGAAGCCCTCCAGACAATTGAAGTATGACCACCAACATCAACATATTGTTTGAAAAAGTGATACCTGTATTCTCAAAACATTTTAAACAATGAAGAATATAGCAATACCAACGTCACTGATCAATATTGATGGCAATGCTGCTGATATTGACTAAGGCAGGGAAGGCATATGGCTGTCGCTGCTATATAATGTTGGGAGAAATATCCATCTGGTTCAATTCCAAGCTGGAAGAAAGGCACTGGAGACAAAATGAAGGCTGGAGGCTGATTGGAAAGAGGGTCCATTTATTGATGAATAGAAGTACACGTTTGTGGTTCTGGTGCAAAGAACACATAGAGTTGAGAGTAGGGTTTTTTATACCTTCTTTCTTGGTCTTTGCACTTGAGCTTCCTGTTCCTGTGCAAGAAGATGTATTCTATTGGCTGTTGTCAGATTCCTATGGGGTCATATTTGTCTGAGCTACCTGGCTTGGTTGAAGTTTGCTGAGTGATGCAATGTCCTTAGGAGATTGTGCAATGCAGTGAGCTCTGTATCTTCTGCTAAATGATCCTATTATGTCCTGAAGGGTCATGTCTTAATCCCATCACCCTGGAGCTGAAGGTCTTTTGTCTTGTAAATAGACTGGGGCTATTAAGAAAGGCAGGGGTTGCTTTCCAAGTATATGTTTCTCCTTTAGGGAAATATAACATTCTGCCTTTTTAATATTTCTCAAAATATTTTATTCCTCTAGGAGAGGGGTGGGTGCTAACTTTCTACACTAGTAGTGCTGCATCAGGAACTCTTTCTGATATATTAACAGTGAACTTTCTTTGACATCAACCTTCTTCCTACAGCACTTATAAATACAACCTGGCCAATTCCACTCTGCCCTCCACAAAGTGAGTATACTCGGCATGAGCTCAGCACTGTCCACAAATAGCCCTCTTTTGACAGCCAAACTCGGGGGAAGGAAGCCAGCTGACTTAGAAGAGAGTAAAGAATCCGCTCTTCAGGAGAAGGATTTCTATTTCTGTGGAACCATACCTGTACCAAAGGAAGGCCTTTTGCAGTCCCATTTAAGGGGACCTATTCAAGTTGGTGGCGAGCCTCCAAATCACAGCCATCTTCTTAGAGGAAATAAGCAAACATACTCTCAGAGAGTATGGGGAAAAAAAGAAAACATGAGGTATTCACCATCAGAATGTGTATCTTACAAACCAGAATTTAAAGTGGGCTTCAAGATTAGCTTTTGCACCTTCTTCTTCTTCTTCTTCTTCTTCTTCTTCTTCTTCTTCTTCTTCTTCTTCTTCTTCTTCTTCTTCTTCTTCTTCTTCATTCTGATGGATGAATTTAAGGATTTATTTCTACAGTTTTCTTCCCTTCATAAAATGTGGGAAAATAGAATAGAATAGAATAACAGTTGGAAGGGACCTTGGAGGTTTTCTAGTCCAACCCCCTGCCTAGGCAGGAAACCCTACACCATATAGGATGTCATATTTCAGGATCAGAAAATGGGGATTCTATAGAGCCCTGCAGAGGTTTCACCTCTGCTTTAAAGCCCACAAATATCAATTCTTCCATACTGTATATGGCTACTGTGGACCACATATGATTCCAGATAGCCCATTACCCAGTTGATCGATGTGCTACAGATAATCTCTTCTTCTTGATCTATTTGGCTTTTGCCTTTTCTCCTAGTGAAGCCATCCCATCTTTGTGCATTTCCCCATTTATTTTCAATAGGAATGCTAACTTCCTTTGATGGAAGGAGAGGACAACCTTTATGCTCACCCCTCTGCTACTGGCAGCAAGTATACTGAGCTCTTTCAGTCTTAGCAAAACAGCTCCACAAGTTGCATAGTTGGAAATGTCAGGCTTTCTGGATCAGGACTTGGCACTACATCTGAATCTTCCTAACATGGCTGTTGTGTTTGGACTCTGCTGTAGTCTCTCAGACATCAGGCATAGGGCAGCTAGATAAGGATCTTTATTGAATGAATCCTCATTGAACAAGTTATTGTCCCTCTATCATAGCAAGAGTGCAGTTTCTCTCTTATGAAGTTTAAATCCGTTGCTTATTTTTACTACCTTCCTACAGTTCAATGAGCACTTTGACTGGTACTACATGGCCTTGAAGCTAATCAGTTATTAACCAGCATCTCTGCCCTAAAATCCACTGGCTTTGGGCTTATATTTTTCAGGAAAGAAGGAGTAAAGCTCATATTTCCTTCATTTCTCAAAGTGATATTATAAGATTTAGTATCCATGGGGAGAAGGAAAGTATATCTGTGCATATGTGTACAGCATATTGTATGAAAGGATATGCGGAGGAAAGGGAGAAATTGTCTATATAGGACAAAGTAGATATCTACAGTATGTCTATTGGTAGATCTATATGTGAGAGATCGTTATAGATGTACATGTGAAAGAAAATGTGGCTCTCAAAACTTTAAAAAAATCATTTCCCCTGATTTAAAGCACTGGTTCCTAAATTTCTTACTCAATAGACCAGTCAACAGAAGGTAATCATTTTTTGTTTTAAAAAAAAAAAGTCTGATGGATCTGGAAATCATTTCCTGTGTTTCACTTGGCAGCTGGTTCTCTGTCATGGAAAAAAAAGTCGATGTTTACAACTATGACAACTACCAGAAGTGTGGACAACCCTCAAAACTCATGGCATCAGCCATGCTGGTGAGGAATTCTAGGAGTTGAAGGCCATATATCTGGAGATGCTGAAGTTGGGGGAAAATGGCTCAGATGATCACAAGCAGGAAAATAGAAGGTTGGAAATTCTGTGATTGCTAGATAATTTGACCTAGTAATAAGTGATTAAAGCAAGTGTTAAAGGACAGGTGGGAGTTGATAATAACTATCTGGTTGGTTATTTGGGAGGAAAAAAAACTAAAACAATCTCTATATCCTAACATGGATTTATCAAATGATTCAATACATTTCCATTTGTCAGTGACACACAAGAATCAGTGACGCCAATCACGATCCCTAATGGTTCCAAGTTACTTAGAAGATTGCTACTGCATGAAAAATGACTGTTGAGCATGCACGTATATTCACGCCCTAGTATCACTTTACTTTGTTTTTTCTTCTCTCATCTTCTCATCTTTCAGTTTAATTCTGTGACAATCAACTCATGGGAAAAGCTGCTATCTCTAGATAAATTCATCAGCTCTGGTGGATAAGTAAATCCAAGAAGCACGGAAGCAGGAAGTGTGTCTCTAAACTCCCCGTGTTATTTCAGGCTCAGAAATTAACTGATGGAAATAAACAATTCTTTAGTTTTTATTAAAGAATAATAAAATTGACTTGCAAGAACTTAATGTGCTCCATCCCTATTCCTTTGAGCAATGTCTTTTAGCAAAAACAAAGCCAAACAAAGAAAGGAAAAATGTTTTTACCAAAACAGATTCTTTAGTTAAGCCAAACCCATTCAGCCTATCACCAGCCACATACCAGTTTGGAAAGCAATCCTTCCTTAAAGTATATTTTCGGATGGATCAGCGTACAAGAATGACTTCCTTTCTGTGAAATTCTTGTTTTTCTTTTCATTTTTGTCTCCGTTATAATTTTAACTTGTCTTAGACCTTTGGTCTAGAAAGTCTAGTCATTTTCATTTTTAGCTGTATGCTTGCATCCCTTGTTCTGCCGGGTTTAGAACAGGCCTTTGAAAATGATATTCTGATTTTAATTGAAGAATTTAATGAACAGATGCTGCTAGTTTGTTTTGAAGCATGTGACTGAATATTTTCATAGGTCATCTGTCACCCAGAGACACATGCTGTCCTTGAACTGCTGACAAAACTGCCACTTAGCTTTTAGCTTATCAGATACCCAGAAAGGCAGATACTTGGGAAGCCCAAACTTGCAGGAAAGCATGGACATCAAAAAGCATTTTAGTATCATTTTCTCATAAATAAATATTCGAAGGGGGATTAGAATGTTTCCCCCCCCTTTGCATGTATCTCTATATGTTTTGCTAACATATAGATTGATTGCTGCCTCTTCTGCCCGTTACTTGTTCCAGATGAAAACAAAGAATTAATAAAGCCATTAAAATGGCCTCAAGTGTATAAAATCAATGCCAGTCATAGGTTGAAAGTTGCTTTTATCAGTATGAATCTAGGCTACTAGATGCAGCCTGCAAAAATCTAGACAATCCTTAGGTGGTATCATGGAGTTGGGTTATTCATTATTTTTACAGCCCAGATCTGGATACAGTGACATGATAGCAGTGTTCCAATATCTAAGGGGGCCAAAAAAGAAGAGGGAGTCAACCTATTGAACCCAAAGCACCTGAAGGCAGGAGAAGAAGCAATGCATGGAAACTAATCAAGGAGAGAAGCAACCTAGAACTAAGGAGAAATTTCCTGACAGTTACAACAATTAATCAGTGGAATGACTTGCCTCCAGAAGTTGTGAAGACCTCCAAGGTTCCTTCCAGCTGTTCTGTATTAACACAGTAGTTCTAATTTTTGTAATATGAAACAATTGTTTTGCCTCTAAGCCCCTTTTCTTGTCCGTACATCATGAAAACATGCTGCTTCAGCTTCTTCTGATAATCAATCCACTGGGCAGTCACAGTCCAGATGTAAGGACTTCAACTCCCACATCTAGCTAGCTAGGGAATTCTGAAGTTGAAGTCCATGCATCGTAAAGTTGCCAAGATTGAGAAACACTGATGGAAGCACACCCTTTCCCTTAACTGCTTCAGCAATGTGAAAGGTTTCTCCTAAAGGGTGCATTGGAAAAAGTAGTAACTGAGGTTAGTAATAGTGAGACCGAATTGGCTGTTCCTTCTTACAGCTTGCCTCCATCTCCTTAGTCTTCCGGAAACAAAAAAATAAATGCAGTATTTGCACTCGGACTATCTGATGTAAGTGACTGGCTTAATTCTTAATAAGGGTTCTACAAGAGGGGTTTTCAAACTTTTTTTTAAAAAAAGAAACTTGTTTAAAAAAACTTGGAACCCCTGATCAAGAGACGAAGCTCTAGTGGTAAAGGTGATTGGTTGAATTTGAAGGAGTTTTTCACTTTTTTGCCCTTCATCTCTTATGTAATCCTATCAAACTCTTGTGGAACCCTAGGTGTCATCTGGAAAATCCCTGTTTTACATGGAATAGCCCCAATTGAGAACATAGTTGAGAGAGGTGGTTTGTTGTTGTTTTTTACCAGTTTGGATAGGGGATGGAGGAGGATTACTAAGGGCAAGTTTAGTTACAGTATAGCTATGGTCCTCACTGAACAAAAAAGTAAGAAGACTTCCTATCCTGAAGATTACTCCAGGATTCATAGAAGCAATGGTAGTAGTCTCTTTGAAAACAAACTCTGCCCATTATTTTGCTTATTAGATTTACATCCTACCTTTAATTTTGAAGCTCCAGATGGGACGCATTACACTCCCTCCTCTTATTTTTTGTCCACAACAAACAATTCTGTGAGGTTTCGTTGAGAGAGACCAACTAGTTCCAAATTTCCTAATGAGCTTCTGCCGTGAAAAATGTTAGGAAGGTGAGATATTAAAAGTAGGAAAATACGCCATATTCCTTCATCGCTGCACCCATGACCTGTTCAAATGCAAATTTCCTTTCGATTGACAAAAATACAAAATCATCCTTGTATCTTCCAAGGTGTTTTCAAAATGGCCCATTCTTCTGGTATTCATCAAACATCCGCTGATCCATGGAAAGAAGATGCTGAGATACGTCTGCATATAATTTCTGGTTGATTTCTAACACATGGGAGAGAAAATGTATCCTACTTTTACCTTATAACTGTATTGAAATGAGAGAGCATAACCTGCTGCCTAGAATTCTGCTGGTCACTTTCATTTCAGTAGATGGTGCTCTTGCCTCTTCTTTTTACTGAAGTCTGCCCCAGTTCCATCCCTAACTCCAGAATCAAGAGTACCATCAACAGCGACAGTTTTCCTGCTTTCCGCTGTATTCAACTAGGCCAGAAATTTAAGCGTTCTGAGTTTTGACATTCTTGGCAATGAAATCACAAGGGCAAAGATGTAAATCGCTTCAAATCAAAGGAATTTGGCAAACAGATGAGAAGAGTAAATAAAAGCAAAAAAACAGAGAGCTGGAATGCCATTATCCGAAGCAGTTGTCCACTTTTAAGTAAATAGCCACTTCCAAACACTGACATTGCTTTTTGGCTGTGTGATTGCAGAAGTTGCCTTTTATTGAACCCCACCGTTGTTTCTTTAATTTCCTCCCGTCACTTTATGAGGATTATTCTATCCAGGCTTACTCTGGCTCACGAGGGAGATACCAAGTCCTCATGAAGGTTTGCAGAAATATAGCAATATTTAGAAGCAACCTAAGAAAGGAACTAAAACTAGTGGCGTGTGGAATCAGCAAAAGATAAATAGATTAAAAAAAAGTATAATCCCACTTAATATTATTTTCCTGGAATATCTCTTATTGCCTCCCATAGCACACTTAAGAGTATTTGATTGTGCAAACCAAGGCCTGGTCACCCCTGACTACTTTTTAATATTTTTTTAAAAACAACAACAATTTGCTGCTAACCATTCTTTTTTTTTTATGAGAGACAAAATAGTCCTATACAGCCAAAAAAGGCAAAATGCTTTAAGCATGTTAGGAAATGCTAACTAATACTTGCAAAACCTTTACATGCAGCTGGTATGCAAACAAGCACATTTTAGCCCTGCTTTGAAGTACATTTCAGCTGATAATCCCTAAAGAATGAAAAATTGGGATTCCTTATATATATTTACAAATCCTGTAACATCCTGCTATTACAGGCTCACACAGCTATAAACAATATACATTAAAATACATATCTCTTCATTAAATACATAGAGCTCAATAGTGGGTCCCAACCGGTTCGGTCCGGTTCTTAGAACTGGTAATAATGGCGATGGGAGACTCTGCCCACCCGTCCGGATGTCATCACGGACGCTCTGAGCATGTGCAGAAGCACCGCGCTCGAGCGAAGTAAGTGAAGCGAGCTTGTGCAGCCGTTGCGAACTGATAGCAAAGGTAAGTGGAATCCACCCATGATAGAGCTGTAGGAGTATACGTTTGACAATTAAATGCATTGCAACTGGAAATCACCCTTTTCTAATCATTGTGGTTCCAAACTTCAAAGTATAACTCTTGCTGACAATGTAATAAATTCTTCTGGTAAAACATGCTAAGTTAGTCAATAAATACAACTGACAAATGAGAGTTTGGAAAGCAGTTATATTTGAATAAGTACTGTACATCCTATATCCCAGAAGTTGTAACATTAGTACTGTAGGCATCTTAAAATGAGATGAGAACTCGCTTGTATAGTCCAAGAAAAAAGTGTCAACCTAAATCACAGCTAACTCCTAGCAGATGAATGTAGAAGCCTATTTTGCCTTACTTGCTGTCCATTATTCTTCTGAACTGACCTTCTTTATTGGCTTTCTGAAATATAAAATCACTAGATCTGAAGTATTTTGTTTGTTTGTTTGTTCCAGCTATATTCCACCTTACTACTGAAATGAATTGTCTAGGTCAGTGATGGCTAACCTTTTCCGGACCAAGTGCCCAAAGCATGCACGTGCACGCA
>JANHFK010001204.1:13274-25084 GCA_036250565.1 Sibynophis collaris
GTGAGATTCGAGCCTGCAATAATTGCAGGCATCTGGTGTTAATAGCAGGGTGCTTTAGACCGCTGCGCCACCTCGGCATAATCTTTTTTGCAACATCCATCCACGCCTGGTAATTCCATGTCTCTTTGGGAAGTGATACATGTTAAAGTACATTCATATATTAAAGGTTGTTGATCATATTACTATATTAACATGTAATCAGTATTAAACCAGATGGGCAGTAGTGGGTCTTGCTCAGATTCTTTTATGCATTTTACCGTAATAGAATAATGAGACAGCCAGATTTTCTTCTGAGGTATTTAATAAACATGGACAAAAGTTTTGTGGAATTAATCCCATTTTAAAATTATAAGGAACATACTTGATACTCTTTGATCACCATATATTTGTTAATAGGAGATACTGCACCTCTTTATTTCAGGTTTTTGGCAAACAAAGTCATATCCAAAATAAATTTCAATGCTGACAATATTCAGGGGTTTTGGAGGCTGCTAAAGTATGTGGACCAGTTTTTTCCCAGGCTAATTTGACCATTTCATTTGCTGATGTCTGCTTCAAAAGGCAGATGGAACATATTATGAGAGGTTTAGAAATCCTGTAGATTTAGTCTCCTAAACATGATTATGATTGTTTACGCAGTTCTGTAGAACTCCTTATATAATTGAATATGTTCTTCTTTAAACCTTGGTTTTTTATCTACAGAATAGTTTCAAGTACTGAAACCATTAGCACTCGAGTAGTTGCATTTTATTGTTCTATTTTATTCCTACTTTAGTTAGTATGTACAGTATTTCCATCCAAGCTATATAAATTCAGGCTAGGGACCATAGTAAATATTGTATGTTCTGTTCTCAAATCAAAGTACATGCTCTTCATGGTCAGTCCTTTATGTGAGAGTTACAGGCTTATTGTATCCTGTCTAATTTGAAACTAGGAAAGGGAAACAACTGCTTTATTTTCAGAAAACTGCATACTTTAAGCAAGAGTTGAAAAGTAAGAGGAATATGTAGTGGAATTTACATTTTGGTAGTCTACCAAACGTTTCTGAAATATGCTGTTTTCACAGATATTTGTGCACCGCTTATTGAATTACATTCTGCAAGGCATTGTTAGTTGTTGTAAGCCACCCAGAGTTCCTTAAGATGGGTGGGCATTTATATCTTTTAAATACTTAACTGCAGATGAGTCATTTTGCAATGCATGGTATGAGAAGGGGAATGATAAAGCGCCTATAGATTTACAAATATGTTTACATATGCTGAAGCATTCAGTATTAAGATGAAGACCTAATACTGTGCATGCAGCAAGAAAAAACATTTTAAATGAAGGAATAATAACAATAATAATGTAAATGCATCCTTGTATATCTTATGGTCACTGGACTAATAGAAAAGAAGTATTATGAGCTTTCTGATTATCAGTGGATATATTTATCTATACAAAAGAAAAATTTGCAAATTGGCAGGAGCAATTAATTGTAAGAGTTGCATGATTTCTGACCTTTCCAAAAGTGCATGGAAAACTCTGACTGCTGTGATCTCTTCCTGTATATGTCACATAGAAGTGAAATGAAACGCTGGATGATTTTGCTGGCTCCAAATCGACGAACAAAGTTTGTTTCCTTCACATCCAGGCTTATGGGTAAGTGAAAAGGAAGGTGCTATCCAAACAGGTTGGAAAAGCATGCTGTACCTTGCTTCTTTTATTGGATTTTAACTATGTCAGTTCTTCCAGACTTTAAATCAGGATGAGTATCATTGATTGGGAAAGCCAGTTGGGTGTAGTGGTTTAGGCACCAGGCTAGAAACCAGGAGTGGCTGAGTTCTAGTTGTTCCTTAGGCACAGAGCCAGCTGGGTGATTCTGGATCAGTCTCACTGTAGGAAGGAGTCAGTGGCAAACTACTTCTGGAAACATTGAGAGAGAGATTCCTGTATACTATGTTTTGCAGCAAGTTTTTCATACAAACCAGGATTTCATTAGCTCTTAATTCTGTTAAAAATACCCATGCAGTTCCCTCTCATAAATGATTGGCAAGTTAAATTAATTTCCTTCCCTCTAACAGATTGCCCTCAAGTACAATGTGTCCATCCTTATGTGGCCCAGCAACCAGATGAGCTTTCATTGGAATTGGCTGATGTTCTCAACATTCTGGAAAAGACAGATGACGGTAAGAGCAACAAGACTTATGCAGAGTCATGTCCCAGTTCCATTACAGTGGAACACTATTTTATCTGCATCATTAAGGATGGGAGACTGCAGTATATTTGAGCATTCCAGCAGTCGTGGCCCAAGGAAATGAATAGGTGTATACTTTGTCATAGTCTTATTTAAAACTGCAGTAATATTAAAGTATTTCAATGCTAATGAAGCTATATTCTTACATTTCCTTTAGTTATAACATCTGCTTAATACTTAAGATGGCATAGCCACCATCACGATACGCTCTAATTAATAAAATACATTCTGCATATTGAATTATTAAGCCAATATGAATTTGATCTCTATTAGTACATTTCTTCCACCATCACTATCTTGTCTTTTACTCTAGGCTGGATATTTGGGGAACGTTTGCATGATCAAGAAAGAGGTTGGTTCCCCAGTTCTATGGGTGAAGAGATTATGAATCCCAAGATTCGATCTCAAAATTTAAAGGAATGTTTCCGAGTGCACAAAACTGATGACAGTCAGAGGAGGAAGATGGGCAGCAGGAATAGACAATGATCAATCCTTAGTCGTCTGTTTTTCAGAAGCTATTTATGGCAGAGGCTGTGACACTGAAATGTAGTACTTGAGAGAATGCACACGAATCATCTTTTGGCAAGCAAATCCTTTCACCTATGAACTATTGGGCTTCCTTGCATTCTCATTACAAGTTGGATAGTCTTTCTGAAGACAGACTGAAAAGAAGAGAGGCTGTCATTCACCTGTACAGATGTAGAAGCTGTAAATGTCTTTCCTAATGTACTGCAATCCTCTGAAGATTGTAAATTTATTAACTCTGCATGATGAAGAAACTAATCACCTGAGCAACTGGAAAAATTATGTCACGGTCCGTAAATCCAGCAACTTGGTTCTTTAGCATCTTATCCGATGGTACAAAAAAGTGCAGCATTTGATTTTATGGAAAGATAATGAAGTTGTGGACAATACTACATTGAAAGTTTATACTATAAATGGTCAACTTCCATATTTCTATACTCAGGAAGTTTTTCCTAGGAACTGAGTTTGAATTGCTCATGTGATAAACTAGTTTCCTCTTGTGTGTTTTGGTAGAAAGGTGGAGGTAACAAAAAGATTAGGAAGTGCAATGTTATGTAGTTAAAATGCAACACAATATTTATTTACGTGGGTGTCTTGGTTATGAACTTCAAAATTCTAGAAGGTAAGATTGAAGCATTATCATCCTTCTATTTTATTGATCTGTGTAGTCTACACTATGCAGGGAAGATACTGAATCAATTATTCTATTTTATAAGAACCATTACTCCCTGTCTAAGCAATCACTAACTGCACTTACTTATCCAAACATAGTTATCTCAAGCAACCAGAGTACAGCTGTGTTTGGAGTTAGTGCCAGAATGGGGAGTATATTAAGGTAGGAGTCCCCAACCTCTGGGCTGCAGCTCAGTACAGGCTGTGGCTTATTTGGAATTGGGCCATGGAGTGGCTTGCCAGAACACAAGTGGCATGCTGGCAGGCAATCGCACGCATGTGTGACAGCCCACTGCTTGTCCAAATTGAACTGCATCCATGCATGTTGGGCCACCACTTGCACAAGGGCTGCATGTGCGTGCACACTGGCCTGCCACTCACACAGCTCAGTTCCCCTCCCCAACTAAGCCACCAAGCCACAAAGATTGGGGACCATTGTATTAAGAGGTTTGTCCTAAGCAAATGCTGCGCTAAACTCTATATGAGAATGTAATATTTGAGACAATATCCCTTGAAGAGATTTCTCTGCTTGAGTCTCTTGCATAACTGAAGAATTTGCTTATGGTGAAAAAAGTAAAAGAAAAGTAGAGAATATGTTTTCACAGCCAAATAAGCTACTCATAACATTCCAGATGGGTGCTACATCTAGGAAGCATCAGTAACTCATTCAGAGTCAGAACAGTAATGTTCTGTCTTTTGCTCCTTTGCTCTGTGATTATGTACCAATAGCAGCCAAAGCCCATGCAAAGAAATTCAGTGGATCTGAGACAAAAGGTGGATGTTTGTATTAAATGTCTCCAAAGTTGTATCAAAGTAATAGAAATGTGTTTTTACTCATTTGTTGTGCACCCTTAGCAAAGTGCATGAAGTCTGTACTTTAAACTTGCATACAGGAAAGCCTTGAGCCAAAAGAACAAGAAATGTCTGATCATTTAATACAGAGCCATAAACAGCATCAAGATCCTTTTAATTTTGGAAAAACCGCATGGTCAGCTATGGGCCCGAGCCTAATAGATTAAAAGGTTGTAAAGCATTTTGCATATTAAAATGTTACAGAAGTATTTGTTTATATGCTCCTAAAATAATTTATTAAATGCCTTTTCTGCAAGGCACAAATATAACAAAGTGTTAATTTGCTCCAAAATGAGAGGGTTTTGAAGAGATGAAACTGTTGTATAATATGAAAGGCCATTGGTCTAAATGATTCTGTTCTATCATTATCAGTAATACCAATTTCCAGAAGTAAGAATATGTGAAAACATTTGTAATAATTATATTAGGAAAAAACCTCACTCACTCATATGTTCCTAGCCAGTGTAGTTGTGACCAGTATTATTAAAATATGATCCTAGTGTTTCATTGCTACCAAAATTAGAGGTTTCCAAATTGCATTAAGATATTTTTTTTTCTTGAGCTATACCGATAAAATGTCTAAAAATATCAGAGTGGCTGAGTTTTGGAGGGAAAGTGTCCATTTCCATCTCACAATGTTAATCTAATACCAATCATGTTTTGCTTGTGCCATTGCTGTGCCTTTGAGTAATTTACTTGCAAAATAATAAAGGAGATAAGATTGTATAAAAACATGAAAATATCACCTAAAATTGTAGCAATGTACAAATCAGTTCCTATAATAAGTTGAGCAAGTATGTCTTTATAAAAGGATGACCTGGTAATGTTAGCTGGACTTCATGGAAGTTTAGCCCCACAGACTTTCGTAGGGTCAGGTTTGGGAAGAATCCTGTAGCAATAGAAGTAAGCCATCTTTCAAGGGATTTCTTGTTATATATTAATAAATATGAGATATATTAATATCTGTGATATATTAATATTTTAAGAGAAGGAATGAGGAACCTATGGATGTTCAGCTATAAATCCCAGAATCCATGACAATTCATCATGCTGACTAGAACTGGGGAAAATTCGGAGCCCAACAATCGTGATCCAAGTCGACATACTTTAAGAACAATTAAAGATTGAATACTCTTGAGGTTATTCCAATATCTAAGGAAACATAGATAAATCCTGGCAGAGAAAGCTCTTTATAATTGAAAAGAAGAGCTCACTTTAGGTTAGATAATGTGATACAGTACAGAGTTTAAGGAGGGTTTCAGCCAAATCTACCACTGGAAAGTTTCAACCTCCTTTTTAAATCTACCAAACATATACAACAGAACTGTGCAAAAGCTTATCTTAAGTGGCTGCATGGCTCATAGGAATGGCCAGTGTGGTTCTAACCTCACAAGCCAGTAACCAAGTACCCCTTGACACAACTAAGCCTGGGATAATATGCTACTTCACAACGAACTCCCAAACCAAATTAACCATTTGAGAGATGTGAATAGACTTTCACACTGATGTTTATAGTAGTTGCACCACTCTGTCATATATTACTGGTTAAATAAATAGAAGTGCATGTTCGTAAGGGTATGCAATAAATGATGATGATGTTATACACAAACAAAGGAAAAGTTTGTATAGTTTTTTTAAACCTTAGTGTTCCTCATCTCTCCCCAAAATTATATCCGATGTTAACAAAACTAACTTGGCTGCTTTAAAAAAAAAAAGCCAGAGCAAACATAGTATTTAGGGGGGAAAGGCTTGTTTAATTATAACAGAACAGTATATAAAATCAGGCCATCTGAAAATAACTACAGAACAGCTTGTTCTTACTCCCCAGCACTAGTATTTCAGGAATCAAAAGCTAAGCTGCTGGTAATGGTTTTATTTTTGCTTTAGTAATCAAGCCTTCATAGTCATTTTTAATATGTGCCTTTAAATGCATGCATGAACGTAATGTGGCCTTTCAGTAATGCATGGGCTTCATATTTGGTGGTGCAGAGCATCTTCTTGTCAGGAACTTGATGCTTGTAGCAGCTTCTTGGTCAGTATAGATTTACCTCCCACCCAACATCCAACTCTGCAATTATTAGACTCTGCATTTTCAAGGTCTTTTGTCTGAAAGGAAAGAAGCACCAGGGCCATGGTCCAGGCTGACCTCTGAAATGCAGGTGTACCTTTGTTCTTCCTATTCTGTCCCAAAATAGGCAAGCATGGAGGAAAGAGGAAGGTTTGACAAGAGTATACTTGGGGAGGAAGGCGCTTTTTATTAATTTTAGGAAGCAGAACATTTTCGTAGAGTGATAACAATCAAGGCCACAATCACAGACGTTCCCAGCAGAGCAGCAATCACTATGGCACCGATAGCCCCAGGACCCAGAGACTCTGCAGACGAGATGAAAGAGAACAGAAGAGCACTTGGATTTGGCATATACAGCAAACAATGCAATCATAAATTAGTTAAAAATGAGATACACTCAAAGGCCAAAATATTTTAGTAGGTTATACCTAAAACCGCAGTTGCAGGAGGAAAATACAATACTGCAATTGCTCAACTATATTGAATCTATAATGATTCTACCATATTTTCTAAATGAGTGGCTGATACCTACATTTAAGGGTGAAGGCTAAAGAGCTATGGCTCTTCCCCTCCATTTTTATATTGCTTAAGACTACAGTAGTGGGGAAAGAAAGCTCCAGGCTAGTATGTTGCATTCCTTGGTAGAGCTAAAAAGATAAGCAGCTGCTGTCCAAGATAAGGAATCATTGCTCCCTCTGTAAAGGATGCCCATGATACATATTTAAAAAACAGTGTAATCACATGATTATGGTCATCCTTTTGATCCCCTCTGCAGACAACCCTGATCAACTGGGAAGGCCAGTACTTTAGACCACAAAGTTGAAAGGATATTGCAGAAGATTGCAAAAGTAAACCACTTCATCATGTCAAGATAACTGCTAATATTCAGGTGTTTTATTATTTAAAAATATACACGTTATACTCCAATTCAACTGAAGTTATAATATGTTGCCTTCTGACTCCTTGAATTCGAATTGGCAAAATTTAACCAGACTAAATTTTGAAGTGTTAAACTAGAGATGAAATAACATAAAATTGATATATAGTTGATATATGAAAAATAAAGATAATTGGATAACCTTTTGTGTATGTGTGTTTAAAGCTGAACCAGTGAGTCACAGCAAGACTAGAGTTGAAGTCCCTGAGCAGAGCCAGATTATGATCTGAATGGCACAAGCCTGGCTTGTATTAAATGTGATAGCTTCCTGTTTTCAATTTCTCATGACTACTTATGATGAAAACTAAATACATTTTATTTATGATAATGCATTTTAAAAACAAATCAAAATAGGGGACAGTATTCTGTTTTTGTTGCTCCATCTGGAATGTTCAGAATAAATTGAATCATTTCTAGTCTGAACAATTTACTCCTGGAAAATTATCAACTGACCAATGAAAAGCCTGGTCTAGAGGGGGCACAGCATGGGTCTGAACAAGATAGCTCTCTTGTTCTTCAGAACATTTTATTCCCAAATCTCTCATCTCATGTTTTGCACTTGCCTACTAAGATATCAGGTGCACATATGCCACAAGCAGCACTCTGCTGATGGGAAGGACACACAACCAATCAGTTTGGGTACCCTCTGGCCAGAATTCCACAAGCACAATTGAAGTCCAGCTTAACCCCAGGTCTGGTCTTATTGCCCAGCACACAAAATCATGCTTCCTCCGCTCTGCAGAAAAACCTCTCTCCATGGAACTGGTCCCTGATACCCAAAAGGTTGGGGGCCACTGCCTTAAATAATTGTAAACTTAATTGTACCAGAGGAACAAAAATTATCCTAAAAGATCCCATTGGGTTGATATAGCCAACCAAGCCTCTTTATGTAATTGGTGGAAAAGAAAAGTGCTATATGTATAATCAGGACCCACTCAACAATAATACATGGTTTCATTCTTTCCTTGATGGGCATGTGGCCCGAGGGGGATCTGTAAGTTCTGCCACCCTTCATTAGAAGGCCTGACAAGATATCACTAGGACCCGCCCAATAATCAGCCTTGCTGCCAAGCACGGGTACCATTGTCATTATCCAGCTGGTGGAGATGGGTTGTGTCCTCTAGTTCATAATCAGATGTATATGATGGGAATCCTGTAGAATCTGAGAAGCGGGCAGGAGGGGTGGTTTCTAAAGCTCCTCCACCTGACGGCAGCTCTGGTGAATCATTCCACAATGTTGGGATAGGTTCTTGTGGGTATTCTGCTGGGAAAAACATACAGGTCGTTTAGTTTTTGGGCAATCCAGAGCAAGCCAAAACCTGTGCTAAAAAGTGCTGAGCACAGTTTAAGCTGAGCATAAACAAGCAGAGAAAGTGGAAAGGAAGTTTTTCTGAATTTCTCCAAGGTCTTCTCTAAAAGAATACCTTTTAAAGGTAGGGGTCTCCTTTAGCAGCCCTTGCAGCACAGCTACAGAAAAAAGCCCAGTGGGAGGACTCTCCTGATGAGGCTTTCACTGGATAAATAATAATTTTTAAAAAGCTGGAAAATTTGCTCTGCCTGTCATTAGTCTAAGCCGCAATCTGTAGTATTGTACCTCAAAAACATCTTCCAACCGGAACTGCTGCAAAAAATAGAGAGCACTGCCCTCTGCTGGTTAAAGTCTGAAAGGCTGTAAGTAACTGGGATCTGGTGTGCAGATGATTTTTTTCATAGTTAAGGAGGCCAGATAAGAGAGAGAGAGAGAGATGAGAGATGAGAGAATGATTGTTTTGAAGGGGAAAACATGGCTGATGCTCAAGTCTGCTTGATTTGAAATGAATTTTTGAACAATCCAATTATATTTTATTTCAATTTTTATGTACTTTATATTTTCATATGGGATGCGGTGGCTCTGTGGCTAAGACGCTGAGCTTGTCGATCAAAAGGTCGGCAGTTCAGCGGTTCGAATCCCTAGTGCTGCATTACAGCATGACCTCCCGTTACTTGTCCCAGCTTCTGCCAACCAAGCAGTTCAAAAGCACGTAAAAAATGGAATTATAAAAATAGGGACCACCTTTGGTAGGGAGGTAACAGCGCTCCATGCACTTTTGGTGTTTAGTCATGCTGGCCACATGACAACAGATACATCTTTGGATAGCATTGGCTCTTCGGCTTTGTAATGGAGATGAGTACCGCCCCCTGGTGTCAGGAACGACTAGCACATATATGCGAGGGGAACCTTTACCTTTGCATTTTCATATATTTTTATCTTAATATTATATCACATGTGGACTACTACAGGAGATTAGAGTTGGCAAACAAATATATTTATTTTTAATAATTAGATAGTAATCTATGTAATAAATAACACTTGCAACTTTATAAAATAAATATATATTAACGGGAAAGCAATAATGAAAAATATCAAAATTTAAACACTTTTTTGAAATGTGAAGGATGAATTTCTTAACTTTTATAGTGACCAATGGAATAGCAACAAATTCCAGGTTTTCCTCTTTGCTTCATCTTGCTTTGTCCAAGCAGAGGAGGAGTGAATTCAGATCATGATTCTGTTTTGAATGCACAAGTCGCCGTCCCCTCCTCCCAAATGTAGATTTCTCAAATTTGGCTGCATGAGTGCACCGCAGCAGAGCAGCAGTCTCGACCCTAGTGCAGCATCTTCCCCGAGGGGTGGTTGCCCACCCACTGGCCAACAAGGCCTGGAAGCATCACGGGCTGGATGCGGGACCCGAGGCGAAGGGGAAGGCGAGCAGATGGCAGTCGCCCAGAGGCCCCTCGGAAGCCAAGCGTGCCAGATCCAAAAGATGGCTCTTCGGCCGAGCTCAGCGGATGTCCCTACCCCACCGTCTGCGTCAGCTTTACCTTCCAGAGCTTTACCTTGCCTGAGACGCCCTGCCCTTCAAATCCCAATGGGGCCAGCATGCGGCTGCCCATATAAGTAAGGCTGATGGTGGGGAGCCCTCGGGGGAGATGCTGTGCTGGGACCAAGACTGCTACTCCCCTGGAGTGCATGCATGCAGTCCTGGGACATCTGCCTGCCCTCCCAGAGCATCATTGCCACCGGGCTCTGGCCCCATTAGGATCTGTGAAGGGTAGGGCACTTGGACAGGCAGAGGCACGTGGAAAGTCTGGAGCTCCTTGAGTCCTTTGGGACAGATCAGGTTGTCCAAGGTTTTACTCCCCAGGAAGGGCTCCGTCATGGAGGGCTGTGTGCCCAGACCAGGTACTTTGTCTCAGGCCTTGAGAAGCAGTAGCAGACAGAGGGAGAGAAACAGATTAAGGCTGAGAGAAGCCATAGGAGTGGACAGTGAGAGAAACGGGAGGCTTTGGAGATGAGCACCCTTCCCAGCCCTGCTTCCCTGTGGGGGCACCCAGCCGCACTTACCTCTGCCTTGAGGCTTCTGCTGCTGGAGCGGGCAGGAGCAACAGAAGGCAGATGGGCAAGTCTAGTCTAGGTGAGCAAGGAGGAGTGGAGATTGGCGAAGGAGGACGGTTGAGGCAGAGAATTGGGCCACAGCCATCACGTAGTAGGCCGTGACAGAAGGCAGGCAAGCTGGATGGGCCATGTGGGAGGCATCCAGGCCAGGATTCAGGCCTTGTTTGCAGGTTCACCCAGGTAGATCAGGGCTGTTCAGCTGGGCCATGGGGAGAGTGCTGCGTGGGATGCAGCCACGGTGGCAAAGGCAGGAAGGCAAGCTGGCTGGCCCGCAGAGACTGTGGTTGAGGCAAGTGAGGGAGCCAAACAGAGAGCAGCAGCAGCTATGCTGGGTGAGTGGGCAAGATGAGGAGTCACTGGACAGGGTGGGGCAGGGCAGGGTGGGCGAGGCCAGCCAGTGGTGGGATGTGCCGGTTCGCCGAACTGCACAGAATCCTAACAACCGGTTCACCTGAACCGGCCTGAACCAGCAGCAGCCCAGCTCTGGTTCAACTGCCAGGAAAATCAAGGCAGATGACAAAGTGCTAGAACTAGGGAAGACTGGCGGCAGAGTCTCCTCCCCCTTTGCAATTATGAGGTGAGATTCCAAGAAAATTACATTTTCTTTGATGCTGCAATTCATGTCCATTTCCACCACCACCCCAAGCATCCCTGAAGAAACTGAAAAGCCATTTGTGTGTATATATGGGTAGACCCAGAAGGCAGGAATCAAAGCTCATTTTGTTAGGCAGCTTGAAACAGAGGTCCTAGCAAGAACTGGAGACATTCTACAGAGCCCTGTTGAAGCACTGGAAATATCACACCCAGATGAAAACTGGAACCACCCTTCAGAACAACCTAATCATGTTACAAAACCTGTCTAAAAATAAGGCCTGGACCAAAGGACTGCAAGAGTAGCCAAGGAACATCAACAAGACAGGAACACAGCCTCAGTCTGTGTGTGGGTGCACATTTATATAGACAAACTGATCCTTCCAAAAGGTTACGTTAGTCGATCAACAGAATTGGACGAAGGAAGGAAGGAAGGAAGGAAGGAAGGAAGGAAGGAAGGAAGGAAGGAAGGAAGGAAGGAAGGAAGGAAGGA
>JANHFK010001204.1:26991-37701 GCA_036250565.1 Sibynophis collaris
AGCTTATTGCCCCCCACAAACTGGGTCCTCAATTTACCTACCTTAGAAAGGATGGAAGGCTGAGTCTGGTGAGATTCAAACCTGCAGTAATTGCAGGCAGCTGGTGTTAATAACAGGGTGCTTTAAACCACTGTACTACCAAGGTTCAGAACCGGGAGCACACATGTGCGAGTGCTCGCTTTGCTCTCATGCGGCACTTCTGCGCATGCACAGAGTATCTGTGATGACATCTGGACAGGTAGGCGGAGTCTCCCACCGCCGCCATTACCAGGGCGAACCGGTAGAAACCCACCATGGCTCAGTCAAGAAATAGACACAGGGGAAGCCAATAATGTTCTTTTGTTACAAGCAGATTCTGTGAAAACCTAGCAAGAGTTTCTTTCTGTCCCATTTTATATCCCCCCCACCCCCATATCAACTTGGGGTGATTTTATTTTTCACACTTTTTCTTTTCTTAAGTTGAATGATATTTTCTGAAAGTCACCCTGCCCTACAATGGTGCCCTCATTGCATTCTCATTCCCAAGACCAGGTCTATATTCTTGCACATTGGGTGATCTTAAACCAGTCACTCTTTCGATTTAATCTATTTTACAGGGTTGCTGTGATAAAATTGGAGATCTAAATCCAACAAACATACAGGTAGTCCTTGACTTAGAACCATTCATTTAGTGACCATTCGGAGTTACAACAGCACTGAAAAACGTGACTTACAACTGGTCCTCATGCTTAACAATCGTTGCAGCATCCGAAGGGTTATGTGAGCAAAATTCAGACTCACAGTTGGCAACTAGTGTGTATTTGTTGCAAGTTGCTGCATCCTGGGGTGACGTGATCATAATTTGCAACTGCCCTTTACAACAAGCAAATTTAATGTGGGAAGCCAGACTGACTGCACAACTTACTTAACAACTGCAGGGATTCACTTAACAACTGTGGCAAAACAGGTCACAAAATCAAGCCTGACTCACTTAACAACTAACTTGCTTAGCAACCAAAGTTCTGGTCCGGACTGTGATTGTAAGTTGAAGACTGCCTCTACAAACAAATAAAAGACAATTGTCCTCGACTCACATATGAGGTAGCAGTTTCTAAGCTGATGGCAAGACATCATTTGCTTTTCTACAATGTTGGGTGGACTTTATAGTCTGTTTGTGGAATGTCTACTGTCTATCCATTCAAAAGGATAAAGGAGACACCTAGAACAATTACTATTTTGTAAAGCAGACCAATATGCATTTCTGTTGGAAAATGGATCTTGTAAGACGGGAGTGTCAAACTCACGGTCCACGGGCTGGATTCAGTCCAAGGGGTGCTTAAATCTGGCCCGCGGGGTCGATCTGGAAATATCAAAGGACCAGTCAGCAGTGCCTCTGCCAGCCAAAATGGGTTGTGGGGGAGGGGGTGTTTTTGGCCAGCAGAGTGCTGCAGAAGGCCATGGAGGCTGAAAATGAGGTGCAGTGCTGCGCCCCATTTTGGCCGGCAAAGTGCTGCAGGAGTTATCTGTCCTGTCTCCCCCCGCTCCTTGCCCCCCCACCTGCAGGCCCGTGGAGGAGAACTACCATGATGATCCGGCCCTTGAAGAAATCCAGTTTGACACCTCTATTGTAAGATGCTATCTAAATCATCTTTGTTATTTTTAGCTCTGTAGGGTAGAATTTGCCTACCTTTCTGAAAGGAGAGGAGATGTTGGTTTGTTGTGCAATGAGTTTGTCTATGCTCTGCAAACAACGACAGGAAATCCTCGACATACATCCACAATCGAGCCCCGAATTTATGTTGCTCAGTGAGAAATTTGTTAAGTGAGTTTTGCCCCATTTTATGACTTTTCTCGCCACATTTGTTAAGTGAATCACTGCAGTTCTTAAATTAGTAACACAGAGTTGTTAAGTGAATCTGGTTTCCCCTTTGACTTTGCTTGTCAGAAGGTCACAAAAGGGGATAACATGAGTCTGGGACACTGCGACCGTCATAAATGTGAGTTAGTTGTCAAGCATTCAAATGTAAATCACGTGACCATGGGGATGTGGCAATGGTCATAAGTGTGAAAAATGGTCATAAGTCACTTTTTTCAGTGCCGGTGTAACTTTGAACAATCTCTAAATGTCCGATAGTCGAGGATTATCAGTATAACCTAATTAAACTGATTATTACTACTCATATCATTGTTCAGAACTCCATGCAGATGTGCACTGGTAAGGTTGCACACTTCAGTTACAAGTACATATGAATTGAAATTAGTTAAAAACAGCCAGTTGGTAAATGCACACTAATTACTATATTCAAATGCTGCATAAACAAAATAAAACAGAAAAAATAGACACATAATTTATTCCCCTACAAATAGAAAGATTTTCCATTTGGCTGTGGAATCTTCTATGCAACATTAAAACCTACAGCAGGCAGGAAAAATTGTAGCACAGATTATAAAGCGATCAGCATAAGTATCTTGAAAACAATGCAGTTGCTTGCCAGAATTTAACCCAGGTTTATAAAAAGCAACACTTGCCAGATTAGCTTGATCTGTTTTTTCTTAGATAATTTTAAGATCCGTTACACATATTTCAGCATACAATTTCACAAAAACTCCTTTGATTATGAATTTCCAACCCCTGGTTGAACTTGATTGGGTTTAGAAGCTAATAAAGGATTTATACTTGGTCAAAAGACCACCAGTAAATATAAAGGCTGTCAGTTAATTAAAAAGTATCCTGAATGAAGGCAATGGCAGACCATGCCCATACTGTTGCAAATAAAATTCATGATTATTTTCCTCTAGCGGGAGTTGAGAATGAATCAGAGTGTCTTTCTTTAACAGAAACAAACAACCTTTTTTCTTGAGCATCTTCTAAATTTTATTACATCAAAAGTAAATCATCCTCATTTTTTTTTCCTTCTGTTGGTGTCCAGTTTTTAGAAACTGCCTGGACAAGTCCCTACAGTTTTCTTGGCAATGTTTTTCAGAAGTGATTTACCATTGCCTCCTTCCAACGGCTGAGAAAAAATGACTGGCCCAAGTTATGCAACTAGATTTATGCCTAAAATGGGACTAAATTCGGTCTCATAGTTTCTAGCCCGATGCCTTAACTACTATATCAAACTGGTTCCCATTCATTATCATGCTATCCTTATCAAATATTTAAGAAACATTTTGCAAACAACTTTTTGTTTTTTTAAAAAAATGTCTTAATTTTATAGAAATGAGTTTTTTGTGTATTTAATTTCTTATGTGAAAAATAGAGATTAGTCTTCTTTGCTGTTAATAGGAAACTGTCCAACTTTTAAGAGTTCTAAAAATAGCAAGACAAATATACAATGCTGAATAAAAAACTGAGTAGCTTAACATCTGCAGAGCTTTGAATCCAAATGACAGAAAAAAGATACACCTCTTAAAATATATTTACTATGATATTCTGAAACCTCTTCCACTTCCATACTCTTCTCCCACTTGTACTAGTAATTGAAATAACATTTATTTCCAGAAATATCTGCACAGCCTATATTTTTTGCACCAGATGGAGAGCCTTGAAATCAGAGTCTACATCAAAATTCTTCTCTAGGACACAAGAAGCGGCAAAGGACTATGGGTCAGTGGTACAATGCATATTGTTTTATTTAAAGATTCCAGGTGTGATTCCCACCAAATAATCCAAGTAAAGAAATCTCAAACATCAATGCAAGAACACATTTTTGTCTGAAATCTCTGAGAACTACGTACTTCAAATGGGAGAGAGACAAGGGACAGAGTGAGCACTAAAAGAGAGCCCATTATTTCTCTGAACATCAGCATTCATTTTGCTTGGAAGAATATTTTACGCTATCCTCAATGCTTTCAGCATGTATTGGTTCATGGTTAAGATCTGAATGTATATTCTGTTCTGCATTTATTTTCCAGGAACACACACATACACATACACACACACCCCTTCTACACTAACACTTTTTATAGTAATATCTGTTTCTATAATTTTTTATAATACTGAATCTCACTGATATTTGAATTGTAACTTCTATAGTATTGCGCAAATTGGAGAAATTAATCCATCCACAAATCAGTTCTGCAATCTATTATTCGAACTAAGCATCCTGAAATACATCTGATATAAATTCATAATTCTTTCTGCTAACCTTGTGGAGATAAAAAAAAACCAAAATGTCACAGAAACTTGCATGTGCCTCATACATCTTACTCCAACAATTTTTTTTACGTTTCAGCAAGTGCTATCACTCTCATCTTCACAGAAACAGAATTAAACACTTCCATTAAAAATGGAATGATCATTCCCAGTGTAAAATTATACCCAAAACCATGTCCCATGTTTATATGATGACTTTTTCTGAACACACCCAAGTTAACTGTATCAATAAAGATTTAAGGAGTTGCAGCCTCTTCATCAAGGATTTAAAGCTGAATTGTGTTCCAGCTAACCAAACTGAAACTAGTTACACAACCTTAGTCTCATAAACATATAAATTTTAATCTCATCCAAGTTTTTTATTATTATAACATGTTAGTTACCCATATACTATCTTTATGGAAAAGAAATTTAGAATTCTGAGAATGCACAGGGAAAGGGGAAAATGCTATTTGAAATATGCTGGCCAGAAAGAAATTCAACTTACCAGTTTTTACAAGAGAGATCAGGACTCCAGACAGTGTCAGTAGGATGAGGTGAAATGTCTTGGTATGGGGCATTGCCTCTTCAAAAAGTGAGATGCTTCTGGGAATGCTCAAACTCTCTAAATTCTTAATCAGGAATCAATTTTCTGAGGCTAAATCAAAACCTTGTCCAGTCAATTCTCAAATCTCTAGACATGTAGAAATATACATAAGCAGAATGGCAAATACTCTACAGCCTCATTTACACATGCAGTCTGGCTGATTAACTGATTTAAGACAGAAGGCAGTTCCACCTTCTAACAATTTTGTCTTATTTCTCCACCCCCAAGTTCTACAGTTGGCCCTTGGAAACTCAATCCTCCCCCAACAGAGTAAGGCATACATTAATTGACAGTTAACTGCAAAACCCCAAAGGCTGCACTAGGCTTCCAATAACTGTTACGTTTAGGATAGCAATGAATAACCCTATTCATTAAACAGTTCTATACTTAAAATAGGCATGTTTGCATAGGGTGTGAGAGTACAAAACAGAAGGAAGCCAATCACATAATGTTTAAAGTAACAGATGTTAGAAGTTTCTGAATTCAATGTTATCTACCAATTCTTGATTGAGTTTAAAATACATCCCAGGTATCAGATCCATGTTTATTAACCATTCTCTGATTTATATTCCAGACATTTTATGAAAGATCTTTTCCTGTTTGCTAAGGCATAGCCAAATTTCTTTAACCTGAAAAAATCATATAAATGATGAGGGGATATTTGAATCTTCCAGAAATGTTCAATGCCTTGAAAAGCCGGAATCCTTATGTTCAAATATATATCTGAAAGTATTTTTGAACAAATTAAGGGGTAGAAGTCAAATTTTCATTAGGAAGAAAATTGCTTCGGCATACTTATTTACATGAGCGCTTAGAAAATCAGCTAAGATCAGTTAGGCACTTGAAATTATTTGCAGCAACTTTACATTCAAACTGCAGTGAATGACTTTTCTTTATCTCAATTTACTGGAAAAACTATGCATTGTTCAAATAATTTAGTTTCATTCTGATGAGCTTTTATTTTTGATAAAAAGTGTGAAAAATTATTTTAAGAACCAATACACATCCTTGATCTAACTTCAGTTTATAGGATTGAGTTTTGAAAAGTAGATCGTTGTAAATTCTTACCTGTTTCCCCAAAAATAAGACCCTGCCTTATATTTTTTTGAACTCTGAAATAAGCGCTTGGCCTTATTGCCATGCGCTCAAAAGCCCAATTGGGCTTATAATCAGGGGATGTCTTATTTTGGGGGAAACAGGGTATACAGAGGCCCAATAGTAGTTTTTAAATAAATGTTTCATTTTTTATTTATTCCTATTAAAGACCAAGGATTTTGTTTTTTAAGAATTCCATTTGAGTTTTTATAGGCATTTTTCTTATATTATTAAATATATTACAATTATATTTTTCCCTTGCAAATTTTGCATGTCAGCCCCAGTTCAATAGCCAAACTACTACATTGTACTAATAATAAAATGATAAAATCACTATTTGAATTATCTTCAAATGAATTTAAATTATTTCTTGTTGAATTGTAATTTGTATCAGTATGCATATAAAAGCTTGGTACTTTTGCAAGGAAAAACTTCACTGTATTTCTGTAGTCAGTCCAAGACTAAGATACTCTCTGCCACTTGGGCTACTCAAACTGTTTTGATTCAAATTATTTGCATGTGAAACTGCAGACTTTTCCATTTCATATGTAAAACTACTGTTTCAAGCATTTTGGAAGTGCTTTGGGTTTGAAACACTTCCAAAATCCTCAAAACACTCTGTTTTGAACTCACAAAGTTTCAGTCAAAAATTTTCCACATCTCTAACTGCCATATTTGTTCCCCTGGCAAATACTCACTTTTATTCACACCTGACCATAACTGGAAAAATGTGAAAAGATGGTTCTTATTACTTGGTACCACAGAGATAGAGAACAGTTAGCCCAGCACAGGCTGCCACTGCTGTATGTTAGTTTGGTGAACTGATATTTAAAAAGGTAATATATAAACGTATTTGGTATATTGGCACAAATTCAACATGGCTTATAAAATAAAAAAAATGTAAAGAAATAAACAGTAGGAGCAAAAATCTTAGCACATCCTACAATGCCATCATCTGAACATCTGTGATCTGGAGCATTATTCCTTTTTTCAGCAAGGTAATACTTCTGAAATGAGTTGCATTAAAACTATTCAAATGACCCAGCACCATTGAACATTGTAAATTGAAATACTACTTAATAGTTGTATCACACTTGCCAGGATTATTCTTCTAGAGGGTTTCAGTTCAAAGCTCAGTTTGTACCTGTTAAGGGAGAAAGCTGAATGTGTAATGATCATTACGTTAAGGTAATTAATTGGCATTTGGATAATTGTAACTATCCATATTAATTCTGCAGAGAATTAACTTTAAACATTAAAATCTGTCTAAACTAAAATTTGAAAAGCTTCTAATAAATCACAGCTTATGATAGTCTTTTTCATTATAGTACACAGTTCAAGTTGCAAACATCCATTTTGTATCGGAATCTTGAGATCACCAACTACAAATGGTGGTTCAAAGAAAAATATTATTATTTATTAAATTATTAATATCATTTAGTTCTAATCCTACTTATTTTACATCTTTTAAATGTGCCATATTTTAATGACCTATTTTATGCCTATTTTACTTGCTCAGTTTTTAATGTTATATGTCAATATGTTTGTAGGTGCTTCTGACATGAAAATTATTTACTGGACTCCATAGGTTTATATAGTGGAATGCTTTGCATAGATAAGATCAATCTACTCTGTTTAATTTAAGTCTGAAATCTTTGTCAATTGACTGCAACTCAGTCAGGTTCTATTTAGAGATCTCAATCTGTCATCCATCTCTCCATGAATTATAAGATTATACAAAAGAAAAGCTATTATTATTATTAGCAGTACAGTAGTAGTATTTAAATAAGGCAGTTGTTTCCTGAGCTTCAAATTTTACCCATGCCAATTTTTACTAAAATTAATTCAATTTTGAACTGGCTTCTTACATACTCAGAATTGTTTGTATACATGTTCCTGGACTAGCAAACTGATCTAAGATAAAGACTACATCCCTGTTTATATAATTTATTTATATCTCACTTTTTAAAAATTAAGACTTATGCAAAGACAGCAATATAAAACACTTATTTGGAAGTAAGTCTAATAAAATTTAATAGGACTTACTTTTGAGATGAGATGCACAGAACAGTTCTATAGGGCTCTATAAAAAATATTCAGTTACACTAATTTAGAGAAAGGAAAGTGGAAATTCTAAAATGTTTATTAAAAAATTGAAACATAGTTAATCTGATTTTTTAATTTCCTTAACTCATCCCAAAGCAGCTATTGAAATCTAGCACAAAAACAAAGTGTTAAGGAGTGTAGATAAAGTCTACATTTAAGAGTCACATAAAATCACCTCTGTTCCCAAAAGACAGCATCTTTTACAAGTAGATTAGAGAGCCATTTTTTTAGTTTAAGAAAACAACAACTGCTGTTGATACAGTGCTTGCTGTTTTGATCACACTGGGCTTATTAAAGTCTCTATTCTAGATGTTTACAACTGTAAAAGGAACTACCCAGACCTGGTCTCTTGCATAAACAAAACAAGAGTGTGAATAAGCGAATGTCTTCAAATGGAAAAAAGTGAAGAGTGAATCTTTGTTAAACATTTGCAGCCTTGATGTTTATTTCCACCTCTAAAATTATCAAGTAGAAAAACCAGCAACATTCCTCTAGGATTACAAAATAAAGCAACTGCTGTCCTAACAGCTCCTGTGTACTTGCTTGTCAATTAAGCAAATGGGTATTTGTAGCACTTCAAGGCTGAGTTTAGCACCACAAAAGATTGCCAAAACTGGCTTTGACAAAAGCAAACAATATGTGCAATAATACAACCAGGTTTATTTTTTAAAAAACTTCTTGTCATCCCCCCCCCCTCTTATTATGTAGAGTTCAGAGGGAATTTAAAGATCTGTTGTAAACATAACTAATCCCCTCCTCCTGTTTCATAAGTGTACAAAGTAAAGGAGAGCAGGAGAGGAGATTTGTGACAGGTTTCTCTGTGCTAGTAGATGCAAAACTATTTACAAGTCTACAACCATCTCTATACAGTTATTGTACAAATTGGCATTTGAAAGGTGAGGAAGGGAGAGGAAAATCAATTGAAATTAAAATTAAAGCAACTTTAGTTGTTATCTTCAGGTGATGATAAAAAAAAATCTTCACACAGCAACTTCACTGCGCAAGTGGGAGATTGGGGTGGAGGACAAGGGTGGAGGTACCTAAGTGCACTGAATTCTGGAATATAACTGGGGGGAAAAGAGGGTTGATATAAATATGGGCACAGTGAAAGTAATGGGAGAGTGTACTTTGTAACAAAAACCAGCACACTGCATTTTATTCTTTTTTTTCTTTCTTTTTTTTTTTTTACAAACAGACACTGCCAATGCTCAAATTCCTTGTGTCATTTATTTTTCTTTGAAGACGACATCTCCTGTTCCTTGGCATAATGCTGCTGCAGAACTTACAAAATCCTGAATCACCATCATATGTAACCAGATGAAAATCTGGCTACATTTCATGCTCCAAAGGTAGTGTCAAATCCTCATACAAAGCCAACTGATGAACATACATATGGTAAAGATCCTATGTGTCTCTGAAACGAGACAAATTCACAGCAGAAGGGTCCAAAATAACTGGCCCAATCACAATGGAGGAAAGAGAATTACAGGAGAAATTCAGCCTGAAGTAAGTGCCTCCTCCCACAACTTGAGTTCCCAATTGTTCAAGAAGAAGGCTGGATGCGCCGAAGCCTGAACTCAAGTAGTGTTGACACCACCACTTAATGAAGACAGACTTGAGCTTCCCCAAATGCAATGTGCTGAAGATAGGCTGACAGGGATGTGCAATGCCAGACCAATCCAAGCTGAATGCTGCCCACCACAAAAAATTTCTGCTGTTGGCAGTTTTACAGTTAATTTATGAATGCACCTCCTGAAACTGGAAGGCATGGAAGTCAGTATCTGCATGGCATTTTGGTTCTGAATGACATCTGTTAACCATGAGCTCTCCACCATGATTGCACGGGCTTATTGTTGTGAAAGTAATGACAGAAGGGAAGGAAGCTACCATATGTAGACCTCCAGATGGCTTTCCAAATAGCTTGGGAGAAAAAAAAAATCACTCACAGTGCTTTGAATTCAACCTCTGAATAAATCTTCTTTTCTGTCTACCCAGTACAAAAACCAAAGACCAATATAAATGAAGGTGGCTGTGCAATCCTGGGTAGAAAGCATTTGTTGAAGCAAAAACAGCAGCCTGAGATGATTGATTCTATGATCCATTTGCAAGGCAAAGATGACAGCAGTGAAGAGAAAGGATTCTGTCCGGCAGTGGAGAATGCATGGTTAACAGACACTGGAAAAGCCAGGTGAGTGGTATTTTACTCAGTAGTCATCCAAAGTCTCTATTTCTCCCATATTGAGCCGTTCTGATGAAGCATTGACTGAGAAACCTGAAAAAGACAGATCCGAGTTTACAGTTTATCAGTTCACAGTTGAAAAGTTTCATACTTGTCAATTTACATGTAATTAAACAACCATATAAAATTACAGATAGTAGTTAAGAAAAAATCTTTCTAGTATATCAGTTCAGTACTTTTAAAACACTGATTCATGTAATAAAAGTATTATTGAAGAATTCTCTTGATAATCACATATTTTATTTAAAAAAAACATACCCACTATCGACTAATTTTAGAAATCTAACAAATCAACAGAACGGAGCATGTGAAGTTTAAATGTGCAGATATGTACATAAAACTTTAGCAGCTGTTTTCTTGCATACATCTGATTGCAGAAGTAATTTCAATATTCTGTGAAATAAACTCTGGGAGCCGAGGTGGCGCAGCGCAGTGCGCTGCCTTACGCACAGTCACTCAGGCTCTCGTCATTTCTCGCCTGGATTACTGCAATGCTCTCTACGTGGGGCTGCCCTTGGGGTCGATCCGGAGGCTACAGATGGTCCAGAA
>JANHFK010001204.1:55988-66063 GCA_036250565.1 Sibynophis collaris
TTGCTAAAAACCAGCATTTACTTCCTGTTTTCAGCAAAACTGTGCTCTTAGTGAACTATTACTTCACATAACTGTAGTGATTGCTCAACAACCAGAATGATTTTCTTAATAGACACCACAAAAAAGGTCATAAAATTAGATTGGTCATGTGAGTGATTCGCTTTATGACTATAACAAGTTATGACTGTGATGGTCAGGTTTCATTATGGTTGTAACTCAAGGACTACCTGTAGTCTCTGCAGTTTTCTTGGCAAGTTTTTTTCAGAATTGGTTTGCTATTGCCTGCCTCCTAGAGCTGAGAAAGAACAACTGGCCTAAGGCAGCTCTAGAATATATGTATATATATTCTTATCTTGACTTTTCTTCGGAGCTAAGTAATATATATACCTCATTTTTATGTTCACAACATTGTGAACCAGATTATCAAAATGCATGACTAATCAATGTCATCTCCTAAGAAGTATTGACAGAATTGAGTTTTAAACCAAATTCTCCACAGACCTGTTCTGACATTCTAATCACTACAACTATATTGGCTTTCAGAAATTGCTAGACATGCCACATTTGCTGACAAGTTTAACGGTTATAGTTGATAATCTTCCCAATGAAAATTCTGTCCGTCCGTCCGTCCATCCATCCATCCAGTATGTGATTTCTCTCGTTTCTAATGAAATAAAAACCCTAACCAAACCAAACCAAACCAAAAAACCCGAACCAAAAAATCCAAACCAAAATGCTTACCCTGAATTTCTCCTTGAGGATCTTTGTAGAACCATTTTTGCATGGACTCATGGTGTAGTGGTATTGAAGTACCCTTTCCTCTCTGCTCTTGAAGTTTGGCTGCTAATCTTTCATCATCCAAGGCACTGTCTTGCAAATATGCCACCATTTTTTCTGCTTGCTATAATTAAAGAGAATTTGCTATGAAGAATACAGCTGGTAAGCAATCACTGAAATATAGGAAAATTGATAAAGAAAATGTACAGCTACTTATTAGACATGAAATTGGAAGAAGAACAAGTAAAGGAAACAATGATAGTAGGGCAAAAACTTCGGTTATACAATATAGTTAGAAAAATGGTAGAAACTGTGGGATAGGAACTATAAATTAACAATGTAAACTGTGTACAAAGAAAACCTGTATAAGATGTTTTATAGATGGCATTTTGTGCCAGCGAGGTTGGCAAAGATGTTTTAAGATAAGTTGGCTAAATGCTGGAAGTGCCACCAGATACCTGGGTCATATTATCATGTGTGGTGGACATGTTCAAAAGCCAAAAAATATTGGACAAAACGTGGCTGGAAAAAATGATAAATGATCAACCATATTGATTTAAAGCCGGAAATATTCTTGTTGGGGATTTTACCCCAAAAATATAGTAAGGTGAATGCATATTTAATTATCCATGTATTAACTGCAGCTAGAATTGTATTTACACAAAATTGGAAAATAAAGAAATCCCCACAGATGAGAATGTGATCAGGAAAATATTAGAATGTGCAGAAATGAATAGACTAACACTAGCACTTAAGGAGAAAGAACAAACTGAATACTANNNATCTATTCCATGCAGCCGGCCTCTCACAACCTCCTCGCTAGGGTTTCTTAATTAAATGGGGAATGTTTTTAGGGTAAAGGTTTTTAAGGGGTCAGTCAGTAATTTAATGCATTTTTAAACTGTTTTTAAATTTTGTATTTGGATGTCTTTTAATATGACTGTACACCGCCCTGAGTCCCATGAGGGAATAGGGCGGTATAGAAATATAATAAAATAATAATAAATAAATAATAAATAAATAAGAGAGAGAAGTAAATATTATGATTATTATGTTTAATATTATCATTTTAATATTATAGAATTAATGTTAATGTAATGAATATGGTTGTAAATCTTGATTATCATTTTACAAAGATTTTTGTACCTGGACGACACACAGTTTAATTGAAGATGGAATTATTATATTAAAAAAATAAAAACATTATATAATAATAATAATAATAATAACAATAATAATAATATAATGCTTTAGAACTTGAATGTGAATTTATTATTAAATTAAGTTTACTGTAAATCACAAATCAGTGAAAAGAACTTTGAGATCACTAACATCAAGAGGGACAGTCAGTTACACGAATTCACATTTGGTCACACAAAGGTTCTATTTACAACCAAGTAACATGATCTTCAGGGTGGTCTCTATGAGTCCCAAATATGACTTAAGGTGAACAAAGAAAGGTCTATTGAACACCCTCATCCACCCAATATCAGAAATTGGATCAAGGAAAAGTGGGCTCACAGCTATTACAAATGCAAACTTCTATGAGAGAAGATGAAAGGATTGATAGCTGTTATTTTGACATCAGTGTGAGGTAAACTAGAAAAATCAGAGACTAGAATAAATATTGTTGGGTAGACGTAGACCAAGTCTTTCATGATTCACTACATCTGCATATTTTTTTTAAAGGAAACCCTCCACTGGAGCATAAAATGAAGAAAAGCTGAAAGGTATCACTTTGAAAGTTCAAATGTAAGAGGAGTACCAAAATGTATAAATCTGATAGTGAAGAAGACCATGCTTAATATGATCTCCAAACAAACTATTTAGTTACATAAGAAGTTCTTGTGGAAGAAAAAAGAGATGATACATCTATCTGAGGCATAAGGGAAGATTGAGGTGCTGGGGCTAGACTGAATGGCGAAATGCAAATCTACTGTGTGGTATCATTTACTAATAAAGCAGAGGAAGGTTTAATACAGCACTACACAATTATGAAACTAGCAAATTATAGATCAATAAATGAAAACTGTTTATCCTCAATGAAGACACTTTCAGGAAGTAATTAAAATATAGATGAAGAATCACTATAGATTTGAAGTCCCTTCCCTCTTGGTCAGAATGGTGAGATCACTCCATTTTATGTAGCACAAGTGTAGATACTTTTAAAAGTCTATTAAAATGGCATCTATCACAAGTGTTATAAATATCAAAATCACATTGAGTGTAGGGAGAAAAAACCATTTCCCCCCACTTTCTGAGTTAGCAAAACCTCCCTTCTTCAAACTCTGCTACCTTCTCATACTGCCTAAATTAATGAAAGTAGGATAATGGTTTAATACTTTAATTATTCTATGAATATTTTAGTTCTATATCAAGACTTCATTGTATAATATTTTATTTTTGCTTTCCCTCTTTGAAATCTATACTTGTTTTTATATGCTAAGTTCTGGCATTTCATTATTTTTCTATCAGAAGGCCTGGGTTGGGTACAGGAGCCAGAGGGAAGTGGGAAACAAGGCAGTATTGTAGTATTCCCATCTTCCCTTGTGCTGCACCACCTACAGATTTCTGGGAAGAGTAATTTTAAGGTGCACTTACGCTGAAACTGCCACAAGTTCCCCAAATTTCATTGCCATGGGATCATTCTGTAAGTTAGCTCGTTTGAGTTACTATGGTTTAATAATTGTTGTCCTTACACCTTCCATTTTCACCCAACTGAACCTTGCAAACAGACATAAAAGTTTTAGGGGGGGGGTGTTGATAGATGTATCTGAGGGCAGTACAAATTAACTAAAAAATTAATAATTTACAGATGTTTTTACCTGTTCTAAATGTTTGAGGCCCTCTTCATCATCAGGATCAGTAAGAGCATTTCCCATACCAGGAGCAGCCATAACTGATGCTTGAACACACCTTAAGGCCGAATTTGGACTAGAATCTGAAGGAGGGATAGTGGAAACTGCTTCTGAAGGAATTTGTGGCAAAGACTGGACAGTAGAAGGACAGTCTAGAAGGAAGAAAACAACAGATACAACATTATTTTGGGTAGTATTACATAATTCATCAGAAATAGCATTCTTTTTTCTATCATCTTTACATCTACTTCCCCCATATACAATTTATTTTTAAGGAAAGTAACACAAAAAATACCCTTTGAGCTTCCTGCACTTAACATGCTCTAGCTAGCTTTCATGATACTGACTGAATAACATATTCATATCCCAAATACAGAGTTAAAACTTATAAAATAAATATATTATACTACTGATAGGCCATAAGCAATCTGTAGGCCAAATCTGGCTCATAATTACTATTTCTTTAGAAGAACTCTTAATCCCTGGGCTTTGGTGATGGAGAATTGCACTTGCCATTTTTTATCTTTTAATGATTTTAATTTCTTTGATTATGATCTGTCCAGAACCACTGAGATTTGGATGACATATACCATATTTTTCGGACTGTAAGATGCACCGGTGTATAAGGCGCACCAAGATTTTGAAGAGGTAAGCAAGAAAAAAAGTTTTTGCCCACCTTGGCCCCAAGGAGCACTCTGCAGGCCTCCCAAGCCCACTGAGCGTCCCGTTTTTGCAAAAACGGAGCGCGCAGAGGGTTGGGGAGAGTTGCAGAGTGCTCCTGGGAGCTGGGGAGGACAAAAACGAGATGCATGATGGGCTTGGAAGGCCAAAAATGCACCCCCAGCCCACAGGAACACTCTGCAGGCCTCCCAAAACCTCTGCATGTCCTGTTTTTGCGAAAAACTGCCCCTTTCATTGCAAAAATGGGACCCACGGGGCAGGGCTTCAGAAGGCCAAAAATGGCTGTAATTGGTGTATAAGATGTACCAACATTTCCACCCTCTTTTTTTTGGGGGGGGGGGGAGTGTGTCTTATACTCTGAAAAGTACAGTACATTTAATATACTATGGTTGGTTGCACAGCCAGGCAAATGTGGAGACTGGATTTAGCATTTTTGTCCACCTATCAGGTGCTTCCCAAGGACTTGGGTTAATTGTTATTATTATTCCTAGACTGACTATCGACTGAAATTCTTGTTTAAAAAATACTCTCTCTCTACAGCTGACTTTGGGGGACAGGGCAATCTTCTCTAGGCATAAAGCTATCACCAAATACACTGTATTAATACATGTATAAAATATGCATTAACAAGCCTTTTTTTTTTAAGATTTATGTAGTCAGCCTCTCAAAATTTGTAAAAAAAATTAGCAGCACATGTCATCTATGAAATATACTAAAAATCACATTAAGTTTTCAAAAGTCTACCCAAGAGTGAAATGCTACTATATTTGAGTAAACAGTTACAATGAAGCAGTTAATGCTGTTGGTCCTTAAACCATCTTTTCATTCTTTCTGAACCATTTTTCAGATGATTTCAATTTCAATGGTATTTAAATTTCTCATATCTTCCACACTTATTTTGATTACCTTCTCTATTGGGCACTTTGGATAGTGGAATATTCTCCATTTGGCTTTCTTCAAATTCTGATTTTTCTGTTGCTACCGGAATACAATCTTCCTTCCTTTCAATGAGGCTTATTGGTAATGGCTCCTGTGACTGTGATTTTGGTGAGGTACCTGACCTTATGGATGGTGAAGATTCTTTCCCCGTTTCTTCTGTTTCTTCTGAAATGGAATGAATAAACCTATGTAACTAATTTGGCAGTTTGAAACAACAGATGAAGCATAAATCTGATAAATTCCTCTTACCTGCTATTATTCGGTCTGTCTTAACTCCTTCTCTCAAAAGGGTCTTATCTAATTCTTTGGCTTCTTCATTATGATTTTCTTCTGAATCTGACTGATCTTCCCTTTCCTCTATAGGATGGAAATCCATTTCCTGTTCCTCAGGAATTGGTTCCTTTTGCACTTTCTAAGGATGATATATACATCAACATTTATTCTACCAGCTACACATAATTCATGTCACATATCAAATCAATAGAAAGTTCCTTACTTTTAAGGATAGGAATGCCCCAGATGAGTCAAAAGTCCCCATTTCCTCCTCAGCATCTTCTAAGCACCATTCAGGAAGGTTATCCCTATCATCCTCCATACTGCCACTGCCACATCGTACTCTTCTGTAACCCCTTTCATCATCTCGGTCTCGAAAATCAAATTCAAATCTTCGCCGTCGTTCCATCTGCTCTCTCCAGCCTGCAGAACGAGGGCCGTCTAAGGGGGGTGGGAAAGTAACTTTACAAAAGAGTTCCATAGGGCAAGAACTTATTTGGAAGGAGAAAGGGATAGAGGAAAAGAGGACAGGGAAAAGAGAGGACAAAGTGACAGAACTTCAGAACGCCACTACAGTCTATTGTCTACATTGACAGAGGCAGTTTATAAATGATCAGTGTACCATTCCAGAAAATGCTACAGGTCATCAGAGTTGTGGCCATTGCAGAATTCCCCTGGGTCCTGATCCAGGTGCTCAGTGCACAGCACTGCACAGAAAAATATTTCAATACCATATAAGGTATCTAATAGCCAAACTGATACAACAATCAATATTTAAAATATTAACTAGTACAAATTGTGGTTCTGTTTTGCATCAATCGCTTTTTTTTAGTCTAACCCTCTTCATATGTTGTGCACTGTCTTAGCATTCCATTGGGAGAATAAAAATGTTATGAAAAGTCTTTTTTAACTACTACTTTCCAATCACACAGCATAGAAAGAGAAATAAAAGTTTTATAGCTGAGGGTACAGAAAGCTCAACTTTGAATATGCCACTTTATATAATCCCTGTTAAATAAGAAATATAAATTATGCAGTAAATATATAAATAAATACATACAAATTACATAAACATAACAAAAAATAAACTTGGAATATAGGCATGGAACTTACTAAAGAGCAAGACTCTACATTAGTGATGCACAGCTATTCTGATCTGTGGAATAGCTTTTGTCACCTCCACAGTGCCTACTTACCTCAGATATATATTTTTCTGGGAACAAATGATACTGCAAGCCAAGAAAGGCATGTCTTCCTCAAATATCTTTACAGTCAATGTGCCCATGCTACATGAAAGTACATTTCCTGTTTCAGATTCAGAATAGCTCTATAATCTCCAATTTAAATCAATAACAACATTATTAATAGAGCTAATACTATTGTATTATTTCCTATTTAATATCTACATGAGGCTGCTGGGTGAGCTCATCTGTCGTCACAGGGTGAAATACCATCAGTATGCTGATGAAACCCAATTTAATATCTCTGCCCTGATGAATGAAGTGATTGCCAGAAACACCTTATTCTGATGGTTGGAAGGTGTAAGGGTCTGAATGGGGAACAGCTTCAATTTAAATTTGGCAAGATTGGGAAAGTTTTAGATCTTTTGGCAAGATTGGGAAAGTTTTAGATTTTAGAAAGTTTTAGATGTCAGTTCTAGATCTACAGTATTGGTGTTGGATAGGGTAGAGCTGCACTGCCTGACCTGTGCAATCTAGTATTCATGACTTCTGCTTGAGGAGCAAGGGGCAGTTGTGGCTAGAAGGGCCTTTGTACAGCTTCAAGTTGTGCTCCAGTTGTACCCATTCCAGGATCTGGAGGCTCTGTTCACAATTACCCTTGATCTAGTTACTTCCTAGTTGGCCTACTTTATATACTTTAATGGGGCTGTTTGGGAGGCCAAAAACGGGTCAGTTTTTCACAAAAATAGGCCCGTTTTTGTCCTCCTCAGCCCACAGGAGACTTCTGCAGGCCTCCCAAAGCCTTTTTGCGAAAAATGGGATGCGCGTGGCGGGCTTCAGAAGGCCAAATATGGCTGAATAAGATGCACCAATATTTCCACCCTCTTTTGAGGGGGGGGGGAGTGTGTTTTATATTCTGAAAAGTACAGCATGCTAAAATGAATGTCTTTCATATTCTTTATAATGGAGTATTTTCTATGACAAAAATGTATCTGCTTCTTTTCAACTGGCAGAATCCCCCCCCCCCCGTTTTTTAACCTCGGGATGTATCTTTGATATTTAGGTTTTACTTCTTAATAAATGAGATTCATTGTTTGTCTTTATGTTAAAGAAGATGGTGCTAAATGAATTACTCAAGTCCTAAGCAAAACCTTCACATCTGATCATCATGAGGTACTGATTCAGCTCTTTAAAATTCTATTTAAGCTAAGGAAGACTGCTGCTTTATTGTATATTTACTGTTCATATTTGATGTCAGGAAAAACACAATAAATTATTCTCTTATCTTTCCACACCAATTCAAAAGCTAACTGAAAATATTTCTATCAGGATCTAAGGTAAAATAAATGAATTTGAGAACACCTGGAAGAAAATGAATTTTAAAGCTAAGAAAGCTGTCATCACCTAGTTATTTGTGTTATTTGCAAAACATGATTTAATCCTCCACTAGACTACCAACCCAGTCATATTTGTTTTAATTCACTTTTTTCAGGGTTCATTTCTAAATTGTGTACTGACTTATTTATTAGCCTGAATTGCCTCACCTGGACTATGAGGTCGCCACCTCTCACCGTCCCTTCGGGAACCAGCAAGTCGCCAACCTCCATCATCATCTTCACCATTTTGTTCTTCTCTGAATATGCGCCAATTTTCACTTTCAGAGCGTATAAATTCATGTTTCCTTCCTACTGTTGCAGTTCCAGCTTCTTCAAAATTTGGTCTCACTAAACCCCCCAAAAAAAACCACAACTATTTTGTGATAAGTATGTAAAACATGAAAGAAATTTGGCATATAAACCAGAAGTGTACAATTATCACAACACCTTTGGCTAAAAGAATAAAAGATCAAATGCATGTTTCCTTGTGTTTGTTTTAAAATTCAATTACTTTATGTTAAGGCAATTTTCATTTTTTTCATTGGGGGGACTAGCTGTTTTCAAAAAGATTTCATAAAGCCGTTACCACACAGCTGCAACCCCTTAAGAGTGTCAAATGTTCACTGCAACAAGTCCATCGAGGAGCATCTGCAAAGTTTGTTTCCATAAACAAATGCCACCTGATGTTCACTGAGATTGCTTTATCATAGTTGAGAAGTATCAAGATACTATTCCTGGTCACACTGAAGTTTACAATGGCACAAAGATTCTGTTGTTTTTCGTATGGGAGATGTTTTTAAGAGCTGCATCTAGTTTCTGTTAAAATACCTATATAATGTTATTCAGCATGGTTTACTTGCCTAGACTAAGTCAAATCTAGAAACAGCATTTGTAAAAATGTGCACCGGAGGCACTACAAGAATTACTATTTATCTTTTATCATTGTATACAAATGCTGCATTTCAAATAATATACTGGTAACTTAAGAATAAAGAGGGTATTTTATATGGTTTGGGTATAATTTATTTATAGATAGCTTTGTAGGGCGTTGAAATAGTCATGATGGATACTTGTTTGCATCGAAGTAGGAATCCATTGGAGAGAGTTGCATATTATGCTCCAGTGAATGCTGATAATGGATGGAATAGAAATGAGTTTGTGAGAATTGTACTGTATAACCTTCTAAAAATGTGGTTCACAAGGAAAGTAATGATTTGGCTAAGCAACATAAGGGCACTTGGAATAAAAGAAAAGAGTACAAAAAAGGAGTTAGTCAGAGATCCAGATCCAGAAGAATGAATGGAAGTAACTGTTTGGGTAATATCTGCTTAGAAAAAGATGAGTTTCTAATATAGGATTTAAGCACGTCTCTTTATGGAAATATATGTCAAAAATATAAATCATAAACCATGGTTAATCATTTATAATTAATAATTAGTGAAAGATACAAAAGTCAGTGGTTTTGAATATATTTTGACAGCAGAGATCATGCAGAAAAATGGACATGAAATGGAAAAAAGTGACTATGAAAGTACCATAACTGCAGAAAACAACAACATAGGCCTATTTGAAAAAGTATTACAATGCTGATTAATCCCCCAAGAGAATAAATGGGAAGCAGATGTACAAAATGTGAATGTGGAAACTGCTTGGAGCAAGGTGAAAACAACCCACCTCACAAAATTGTTGTGAGGAAAATAGGAAAAGGAAGGTGTGTTGGATAGGTTCACCACCTTCAGTAATTTATAATAATAATAATTGTGATAATAGCACTTAGCAATAGAACTTACACTTATATACCACTTCACAGTGCTTTACAGCCCTCTCTAAGTGGTTTACAGAATGAGCCTATTGCCCCCAACAATCTGGATCCTCATTTTACTCACCTCAGAAAGATAGAAGGCTGACTCAAACTTGAGCCTGGTAAGATTCGATCTGCCAAACTGCTGGCAGCCGGTGATCAGCAGAAGTAGCCTGCAGTACTGCACTC
>JANHFK010001204.1:74925-89560 GCA_036250565.1 Sibynophis collaris
ATTCAGACCATTTCTGAATAGAAAAAAGACTTTTAAAATCAAGGGACATAACTTATCCTCGGATGAAATTGAGGCACAATTCTAAAGTCAGTTTTACTGCACTGCTACTATAGCATAATATATAAAGGTACTGTGCTGTGAACTGTATAACTTGTTAATCTTGTTTTTGCTACAATGCAGAGCCCTTACCTGTAATATAGAAGTAATAATATTGACTTATTTTATATAGTTGTTGCAACTTTGAGGTAATGTATTAATACGCAAACAAGTAAATATTGCTGCTATTATTTTCATTGTTCCATCAGATTATCAGTAGGCCATGGTTTTGCCTTCAATATTCCCAGGTACAGACCACTGATTTTTATGGATACATATTCCAGGTTTTTTAATACATATCCAGAATTTTTAATCTTCTTTGCCACTCATGTAAGACAATATTTTTTTGTGATTCTAGCAGATTAGACTTCAAAAGCACTGTATGACAATATGAGGCATTAATGGCATCTAAGCAATTGCTTATATTTTGCATAGTTACTGGACTTTATTCCCTATCTTTAAGAATGTGTTTGCATATAGTGGAATTAGTTTTCATATATTTCCTCATAAGATTGATAAAAATATGATTAAATCTACTAGTGATCACATTATGCCTCTATATAAAATTAAAATATAATTTAGATCTACTGAACATAAAATTTTTCATGTTTAAAGCAGTTTTAAAATAGGAACATGTTAGATGAACTATGTTCATAACAAGCTATTCCGTTCTTTAAATTAAAGAATAAAAGAAAAGGACAATTGAGGGATGCTTCTAGATTAGTCAAGCACTGCACAGAGAAATAAAGAGCAAAATATTAAATATAATTATATTTCAAAAGAAGTAATCATGAGGAAGCAAAACAATGTGATTTACAGGGTACTAAGTATTTCTAAAAATATTTAATTTAGACTCACCAAAACCTCTAATTTTGAGTTAAGACACCTGGAGCACAAGCAAAATCTATACACTGCACTGTATCTAACTACCACACACAATTTATTTACATGGCCTTCTCATGCATATGTGTCATTCATGTAAATTACAACTGATGACAACATGAAAACAATGTTTATTCCAAAGACTCTAGCAACAAGAAACCATGACTGGATATTTCTTATATTTCTGAAATTATACAAGCTCCTTTTAAAAATATGAATGAGCTTATGCCATGTTTAACATCTATAGGTCCCATATGAATGAATTTGCTTTGAAAACCAGATTAAACATTAAATATAAATAAAATATAAGAGAAGCCTCATCTGTTTCTCTTTGACAAATTTGGAATTTAGCATTGGCATTTTTTTCCTCAGGACTTCTTAATAGTTTATATAATTGCATAATATTTTCCGTATTATTCTCTGTCCCCTTTTTAATACAGCTTTACATCAGCAGTGGCCTGAGTATGTTCAGCAGAAGAGGCTACATCCCAGGTACCACAATTCTAGACAATAAGAATACCATGGTTGGAAGCAGTGAAACTCACAGAAGTTTGTGACTTCTGTATATGCAACAGGTGTGATATGACACCAAAAGAACAGAATTTATAATATTACAAATAGCTATTATAGAATACTTTGTTTGAAAACACATTATTTAATTCAAATGATGAACACTTGCAATACTCCTTTTCTACTTTAGAACTAAACTTTTAGACACACAAGTAAATCTAAATTGGCTAACATTTCTAAATTGAAGTCTGAAAAAGTCATCTGACATTTAGGGTTTTGTTTTGTTTTTTAAGGTAACAATTATTCCATCGTGACTAACCTGGCTCTCCAAAATTAATTTTCTCAGAAGTGCATGTTTTAAAACTTCCTTGGCTAGCTGCATGTGGCATCTAGTCCACTGCCAATATGTCAGAATCTCTGATCATCATGCAAATAGATAAACAAGTGTCCCACAGTTTTTTACTTTTCATTTTCAGAAGATGAGGACAGAAGCGATAGAAGGCAACAACACCAAACCTAGTGCTCCTCTGCTGACTCAACGGTACCCAAGGATGGTCACTAAAGATGGGCATAGTACACTCCAGATGGATGGTGCCCAAGGAAAAGGAATTGCATACTTAAAAGACGCTTGGGGAATACTAATGGATATGCGCTGGAGATGGATGATGTTGGTATTTTCGGCTTCTTTTGTCCTCCATTGGCTTGTTTTTGCAATTCTCTGGTACTTCTTAGCTGAAATGAATGGGGATCTGGAGATTGATCATGATGCCCCACCTGAAAACCATACTATTTGTGTAAAGTACATCACTAGCTTTACAGCTGCTTTTTCCTTTTCACTGGAGACACAGCTCACAATCGGTTATGGTACAATGTTCCCAAGTGGAGACTGTCCAAGTGCAATTGCTCTACTTGCTATACAAATGGTACTGGGTCTAATGCTGGAGGCTTTTATCACAGGTAAATAGATGTTACTTCATAACTAAGTGTTTCAACGGTGTAGTTCATATGAAAATTCTGTTGTGAAGTTAGAGAAGAGAAAGAAGGGAAAGGCTGTGCTGCTGACTATTAAAAAATTATTTTCAGAACAGCTTGACAAGCTATATTTCCATTTTATGTTAGTAAAATAATAGTACAAAGGATTTTAAATTAGCAATGTTATCTATTGTACAGATGGGGTCCGCCCCCACAGAATTAAATGGTTTTAAACTAACAAGATGCAAAGCAGCTGTACAAACAAAGTAAATCCTACTTAGTTCAATAAGGCATTTCTCTGTAAATATGCTTAGTGCATCTTTTTTTTAAATCTAAAAAGATTTAAAAATTTAAAAATTTGAGGGGTTTTGAACCCAGTATGTATTACAATATAGGTAAGCATCCTTCTATAAATTCTATTGCATAGCTATATATTTCTTGGTCAGTATCTATAATTTTCTGTTATACATATATTCATTATAAATACACAAATGTATTTATAATAGTGTAAAATGAATCAATAAATAGAAAAATAAAATTTTCATATTACCAATAACTAAAAAAATGGTTTACCATAATAAAATTTGTTGCAACACAAATCTATTGAGAGATAATACAAACATTAGCTTAAAATATTAGATCATAGGAAATAATAGCTCTTGTCCTAAAAATAATTTAAACTTATATTTTAATCAACATTTAAAATTGACATTCATTTATATTTTTCTGCTTCAAATAATGTGATATACTTATTTGTGCTTCATTTCTATCAACTGGCACCAAAATATGACATCTACATGCATGATCTATATTTAAATTTTCTTTCTATCTAGGTGCATTTGTAGCAAAAATTGCCCGACCAAAGAATCGAGCTCTATCCATCCGGTTCACTTACCTTGCAGTGGTGACACACAAAGAAGGAAAGCCATACTTAATGTTCCAAGTGGCCAATACTCGCCCAAGTCCACTCACCAGTGTTCGGATCTCTGCAGTTCTTTATGAAGAACGTGAAACTGGTCAACTGCATCAAACTACTGTGGATTTTCATTTGGATAGCATAACTTCTGAAGAGTGCCCATTTTTTATTTTTCCCTTGACATATTACCATTCTATTACACCGTCAAGTCCTCTAGCCATTCTTCTACAAAGGGAGGCTTATCGTCACTTTGAGCTAGTAGTCTTCCTTTCCGCCACCCAAGAGGGCACAGGGGAAACATGTCAAAGGAGGACATCCTATCTCCCGTCAGAGATTGTATTACATCACCACTTTGCCTCTATGCTCGCTCGCGGCGCCAAAGGGGAGTATCAAATCAAAATGGAAAATTTTGATAAAACAATCCCAGAACTTCCAGCAACAGACACTAAAAGTTCAAAAAGGACTGAAATGGAGATTCGCATCAATGGACAGCACATTGACAGCTTCCAAATCTGTGAGACACAGATGACAGAATAAACTCTGAATGTGTGCCACTTTTTAAACACAACGAAATGCCACTATCACATCAATGCTGTCTTTATCCTCTCTAGTTTGTCATGTTTATTTTATTCTATGAGTACCTTTGACTTCAGAACAATGTGCAGAACAAAGAGCATATTATCCATTGTACTGGATGAGCCACTAAACACTGCACAAAAAAGTCAGGGACAAGAACCATTGCACAAATCCTTAGAAAACAACAATAACAACAAAAACACTTCCTGCCAAATTCAATGGACTATGATTAAAACTGCACTGACCTAAAATAAAAGACTGTTAAATTCAGAGTTATTCAAGGAATCTAATTAAATGACATGAGGGTAAATACTATGGAAAAATGGACACAACTTTATTAAAGATATCTCCTCTAAAAAGAATGGTCACCTGAAATTCTCAAGGTCCCATAGGACCTCAAATTAACCTTTCCTTGCTATACAGTTACAACAGAATATGCTGATGCCTAAACATGCTATGAAGAATGTTGCTAGTATTTTCTGTGGCACTGAAATTGCAATCCTGCTGTGCTTGTTTATTAAGGAAAATCGCAAGCATTTGCCAAATCTCTTTGTTCCAGCAGCTAAGAACAAGTTCAACATCCCTAGGCAGTTTTGTGATGAAAATGAACGATAAGAATTTTAAGACACATTGGACTCTAATACTCTGCATTGGGACATTAGCAGACATCAGGAAACATCAATCTGTATTCATAATTCTTCTGTCAAGAATAATTCTTTTTCTGTCTTGCAAGATAATTCTATCACCAGAAAGCTCCACTATTTCCCACAATTATTTATCTTTTCATACTACTATGTTCATTAAGTGCAGATAAACATTAGACTTGACAAAATAATTGTGCAAACATGAAATCTAATTACCAGACTTTGAGCATTTGACTTTATGCCAACTGATTCATGATTATTACCAGAACAGTTTATCAGAACTAATACTGTTGCTGTTTTTAAGTTTAAAAGAACCATTTTGTGGATTTTCAACCTTTTTTCAGCTGGAGAAGTCAATAACCCCTATGTATACATGCATAAGAAAGACTACAAAGCATCATCAGAACTTCCAAGTGCTTTTATGTAAAGGATGATTAAAAGATTCTTCTCAGAAGAACATGGTATAGGTTTTAATAGTTTTACTTTCAAATGGCTTCATTTCTAACTTACGGTTATGAAGAGTTTAGCTTTTTTGCTCTTGAACTTGGATAAATGTATTTATATGTATATACTGGTGTTGCTGTTGAGATTTGTTTTACTGTTGAGATTTGTTACCAATTATAAAGTACTTTTTATGAAACTTATTCTTATTCCCCCAAATCTAAGGAATGGGTTATACCTGACAATTATGGAAGCTATGGTCAACTGGGAACATGGTAGGGCTCTGGACAATTAATTAATTTCACAATGATATTAGCTGCCAATTCAAAGCTGCTAAGTTTTTAAAGCATATGAGATCCAATATTTTACTAAGGTTATTAATGATATTCATGTATGTAATCTTAAGCGTAATCATACCATATTCTCAGGATGGAAAAATGTGTTTTACAATGAAGAAAAGAGATGTGAGAGTCATGACAAACCATGCTTTAGAAAAAATAATCTGGAATACCATCACAATATACCACTAAACTCATGTTCTCTTACAATGTTTTGCAAGTAATTTTGCCCTTATCTGTGCTGAGATTTTAATCTTTTCATTTACTGAGTACTGTGATTATGGCTTAGCTCAATGCAGAAACCAAACAGCAATAGTAATTATCACTTTGAAAATTCATTAAATTGCATTTGTACTTTACCTTTTTATCCATCACTTTAAATAACTGTCTCCCTTCTACAACACAGTGATTATAAAAGCTTTTCCTTTTGATTTATATGCCCAATTTTTATCAAATGTCAGCTTAACTATACTAATTTTACAATATTTAAATTTTACAGTTCTAATATATAGATATGTACAATAAAACAAATGCAAACTTTCAATCTACAAGTAAACAGTCCAGATAAAATATCATATGCTTCCAAATTCAAGTAGAAGCATTAATTTTATTTGCCTCAAAAGTCTTTTATAATTTAAATATTAGTTAACAAAAGCAACTTGCTCTTCTAATGCAACATTAGCAATTTGAAATACTGTTAAAAATGTTTTGTAGAAAAGTGCTTATGCTGAAAACAAAATACACATTTGGTTGGACAATTTCAGCATTAAAAAGTACAAATGGCATTCAGATTTCAAACATAAAGCGATAACACTAATTCTAACATCAGCTTTACTAATTGCAATTATACTCTACCTTGAATCAAGGGTAGGTTCTACTTACCTTTGCTACCAGCTCGCAATGAAAGCGTATGGCACTTCTGCGCACACACAGAAGCTTCTGTGCATGCACAGAGCGTCCGTGATGACGTCTGGGCGGGTGGACAGAGCTCCCACTACCATTACTACCGGTTCTAAGAACTGGACAGAACCAGTAGGAACCCACTACTGCCTTGAATGCATTATTTGGAGATTAGTGCAAATAGCCACAAGTATTTATATAATTTAACTCTGTTACTGAAACTAGTTAAAATCCTAACTCAAGCTTAAAGTTTTGACTTTGTGCCTTATAACTTTCCAAATTAGCCTACTGAATAGGACTAGTATGGGGAGAAAAATAGGAATGTAAATTCTAAAGAAAACCCTGCCCACTAAATAATTAAAAGAGGTATTTTTTAAGCTGCAAAAGAATTCAGGATTACATCCTAAAGAATTGCAACATTTATTTGAAATTAAGATGATGTTGGATTTAAGACAATCCTTCCCACAAAAGAAATATTACACACAAAAATACTTCACATTGCCCAACTTTCTCATCTTGTCAAATAGGACTGCCAATTGCTACTAAAGCCAACACAAAGGGTTCATTTTCCTAAAAAATGTCATATGCAATAATTCTTATGTGTGTCTATATATACATGATAAAAACCACATCTAATAAAGGGCAGTGCCAGGGTAAAAATAATCTTAAATAATAACTGATTAATAATAATAATAATAATTAAAAATTATTTAGCTGCAAATTAAAATATTCAATTTGTAAAATTGTTATATCTATATCTATCTATCTATACATCTACACATGCGCACATACAGCTACACACACACACACACACACACACACAAACATACATACATATAGGCAAAAAAAATCAATTAATTTTACAAATTGAATATCTTATTTTATAGCCAAATAATTTTAATCAGTAATTATTTAAGATTCGTTTTAATTTTAAAATTAAATAAAATATATAAACTTAAACAGAAAAAAAGGAACTGTTTCTGGAAATCTGGCTCAGTACACGTAAAACTATGTATGCCTGAACTCCACTAAGATTGGTGGTTTTACTCCACATAAGTATACAGAGAACATTGCTATAATGGGATAAATCTGTTTAATTCATTTTATTCTATTCACAATGGGGAAGATATCATTTTTCGCTTCACAAAAAAGAAACAGATTAATAATAGATCTCTATGTGTGGATGCAAGCACAAGGAAACATGCATACTTATTTATAAGTCCCAATGAGCTCAGTAACTTTTACTCTCTGATAAGAATGTAAGACTTAGCATGCTAGTTTGTCTCTCTTCATTTATCACCTCCATGTGCCTATAATCAACATTCTACCTTGCCATCAAGATTTTCTTCTGACTATTGTAATATTCCGGATTTGACAGTCTTCACTTGCCAAGAAATCTGCACTTACCCTATACTTCAAAATAGAATTGAGTGAACTAATTTTCATTCTCCCTAAGAGGAAATTAGTATTCTTCTCCCTCGCTTTAGTCTCATGTAAATTAGGGAGGGGCTGTCTGAGATATTTTCTTAAATTTGTTTCTTGGAATGGGTTCAATCTGTTTGTCTGAGCATTATCTTAGTAATGAATCTTTCTGTTGTCCTTCAAAGGGACTCCCTTTGCCTTTCCTCATTTTTCTTTTTTTTTAGCACAGCTATTACTTCTGTGAGATAGATCAGGCTGACAGAAAATGACTTGCTCACAGCCATCCAGTGACTTTCATGGCTTAGAGTTGACTAGAATGTAAGGCACTCCAGTAATAAGAATCAGTGGCAACTGTGTCCCCCAAACAGACTCTTCTCATTTTTTTTTTTCAAATGAAAATATACAATTTATTTAAATACTCCGAAACATAACATTCCCTAATCTGGGAAGGCTCTAAATACGTGAAGTGTCCAGATGGGAAGGTTGTTTGCACAAGGAAACTATTCCTGGGTTGGATAATTTCATATTCAAATATATGAATTTAAATAACAACTACTGACTACAGAGAATATCAACTGTTATACCTCTAAAGTTTTCAAAGAAAAGATCCTACATACCTGGTTCTTTTCTGCCTGTTTTTTCAAACCTTCTGTCTCCTCTAAAAAAATAGAAAAAGAAATATACAACAATGCTTTTTAAGGAGAAATGCTTCATTTTCACAATTTAAAAAACATTCAAGATAGAAATTCATAAATGTATGGAGACAGAATAATGAAAACCATTTGGGAGAAACACTTATTATAACACTTGCATTATATCAATTTGTTCAATATTTAGTTATATTAAACAGGTTTTTAGAATTAATTCATACTATCAATACATTTATCCTATTTTATTGCACATTAATATTTGTGTTTTGTGCATGCTTTTATAAGATCAAATGTAACCAATGTGAACAGAACTCTCCATCAATTACCCTTTTCTCCTTATTGAATTATATATGATTCAATTATTTTCTCCCATAATGTTGTTGTTCTCCCATGATATAATTGTTTGTTCCTAAATTCACATGCCATTTTTCCAAAGCCACAGATATATCTACTATTGAAACAAATCTAAAGCCCTTTTGCGTTCACATGCTCTTCTGTTTGTTGAATACCAACGTATAGTAGATTTCCAGGATACACAAGAACCAACACTATCAGCAAGTTCAATTCTTGTGCATACTTTTGGATAAACATGAAAGTAAGTACTAATCTATGTTCCTCAGAAAACCATTAATAATATTATTTCTAAGGAATAACATTTTATTGTAATTTTCTAAATCACCAATACTACATAATACCTTCCATTTTAATATAGTTATTTAAGTAAATAATATTTTGTGTCTTGTTAAAGCAATATATTTTACAAAATAATCTGGATCTCATGATTCCATACTTCTCGAGAATAATAAGAATCTTAGGGCTATTTCTAATATTAACTAAGCAAAACAATGTTATTATGAAAATACTCTGTGATAGCATCTGCTACCAGTGCTAAATCTAAAATTCATTCATTTCTTCATTTGTAATTTGAACTGTAGTAAAATTACTCAGTATAATATACATTAAAAGTACAGAAGTTGTAATAAAATAAAGCATATTTTTATATTCACAAATAGAGACAAACACATTCTGATTTAATATTTTAAGAAATATATTCTTAGAAATAGATCTGACCGAGGCATAAACATCAAAGCACAGCCAGGACTGCTCCATTAAAAAAGCAAACAATTTCATTATACTGTATATGATTTTAGAATTACCTTTCCTCCCAGCTCTGTGACCTATGCATTTCTCTGCCCCCTCCTCTTCCAAATCCACCTTCCACATCGTCAAAACTTCTTTGGTAGAAAGCACTTTCTCCTCGACCTCTGCCTAAAAGATAAAACAGAACTGTTTCCTTATTACCTTTCACAATTTTCAAAACTAAATTTAAATATTCTTTTGGCAGATATACAGATGAGACGTATTAAAAGGTACAAATGTTATATCTCCCTACCAAATTTAGCGGAGGAAGGGTGTGTGAAATATAGTTCATCTCCATCATCCATTACATTTTTCTACACAAATCTTCCTTAATTTGGTGTTCTCTGGATATAGGGGCTCAGCTCTTAGTAATATCCATTTATTCGAAAAGCACTCAAATTGGGAAAGCATGGCATAGATTCCCTAACCTACACACAGTCTATGTGATTTCTTTGTAGATATTCTTCATATAGATACAGAACTCTCAACTCCTTTTCTATCAATCTAATCATTTGCTGAATTCAATATTACCCAGCTAACCTACATGAGAGACAGTCAACCACTGGGCCATGACTGATAATTTATCAAAGAAAAGTATTTGTTGGCAATGTGACAGTGCTGAGATCTCAGCACTTCTCCCACCATGACTATTCATTTTATTTTCATAAACATTTTCAATATATTACTCTTACATTTCTCAAACCAAACATCTCATCTCATTCTTCTATCTCTGATGAAAGAAGCACGTAACACCAAGTCCTGCAACATCAACATGCCAGCATATAAAGAAAACTTTGAAATCAAGTTTCTTCTGACTGACTTGATGTAACATTTATTATTTATCTTTAAAGAATGATAAAACATCTTGGTTATATTTGTGGTTCTGAGCACAATATGAATAGATTTAGAGAAAAGAAAATAAGAATGGGTGAGGATGGTTGCTGATCAATCGTAGAAACACTATTTAATGTATAAGTAGGCAGGCTTAATTATGAACTGAAGTGAGCAAGGTCGTGGCACTGCAACTTCACAGGAATTGGGACTTGGATTTTAAGCTATATTTCTTTTCCATTTTATAAATATGTTAGATTTGTTAGATGGTTTAGCAAACATTTTATCTTCTGCTGGAAATTAGAGAAGCTGTCCTCCTATTATTAAGCAATCTGCTGCCAAATTTCAGCAGTTGAATACTTAGGGTGGGCACTAAAGCTGCAAAAAAGGAGTGCAGCTTCATACAGCATAACATTTGCAGGTTTTCACATTTCTGAACTGCTCATCTCTCTCAAAGGAGGACTTTGGGCAATGTACAACAAAATAGCAACATATAAAAACAGTATATAAAAATTAAAATGTTAAAATAGCAGGTGGCTGAACTCATAGTCTTAAGGAACTTGTACACTTTGACAGGCCCAATATGTTCAAACTGATTCCAGATAACCAGGCAAGACAGACCAGGCATCTCTCCTAGACCGGCAACAAGGCCAGCATCCAACTGTGAGAGAATATGAATAATTTTGGCAGATGCTGAATAAATTCTTCTGCACACTCCTGCAAGGGGTTCTCTGAGCCCTCTCTACCCATGAGGGTAAGGTCACATGAAACAGGGCTGCAAGAAGGCTATCCAGAGCCACAATAAATATGGGGAAATGCTGATGCTTACCACCAAAAGGTAGGCCTTGTAGTAGGCCTTGTAAGGTTTTAACCCTTATCTGGTCAGGTTCATCCCCTATAGAATGCCAGTAACATTCTACATTTCTCTTCTCTCATTTCATCTGCCTTAACTCTTCCATAAACCATGAGGATGATCCAAAAGAGGGGATAGGTTGCATAGGTACAATCTGATCCAAGGCCTCAGCCCCCAACGCTTCAGATTAATCATGCAACAAAGACCAGCGGGAACAACCCCCATATCTTTCTGAAACCCATCAGGGTCCATCAGTTCCTGGGGACAGACTGATCTAATGGCCTGGCCTCTCTGTAGTAGATGGTGTTGCCAGAGAATCCCATGGTAATCAGGGTAGGATCTGATCATGACAAGGGGAAGACCAAAACCTCCCCCAATTTCAGATTTCATAAGCACTGATTCGACAGGAATACCAGATCCTCATTTGGCAGGTTTTAGATGACTATGCTATTCAATGACAACAGAAATTGTTTATTTCCACATTACAACTGGAGCATTTAGGAATATGTTTATGACATTCCAGATATAAAATCATTTCATTTTATGTTCATTTCTAGATAAATATGTTTAATATTAGTACATTAGCACAATTGAGCATTGGCTAGAAACATTATGAATTACCCTTCAGAACTATAGCATTCATTTTTTCTCATATTATAAATTATTAACTTTCCATTACAAATGTTTGGGGTAAATTCTCTGTGTTGGCTTATATTTATTATTTTTAACTTTTTGGGGTTTTTTTCATTCAAAACAGAAAAAAATCTATGGTATATTTATAGCAAAAATATCTTGTTTAATTCTTTAAAAAAACCATAACATTTTGTTTATTAAAAAATCTCACCTCGACCTCTAGAGGAACTTCGACCTCGAGGAGCCCCTACCACTGTTCCTCCTCCTCCTCCTCCTCGTCCCATCAATCGTAGGACAGCAGCACTATTTACAGATACGGAAAAATTTCTCTGCCAAAAGTAAGAAATAAGTAACAAAAACATTTCTGAAGATATCATCAAATGAAAACATATTTCATACTCAACTCCAATATTATTCTGCAATTGAAAACAGTGAAGCACCAAATCAATATTAGAGAAGTAATGATAAAGCAGATGAATAATGACTATTAAACTTTTTTATTAAAAAATATTTTAAAGAATTTAAGACTGAAATAAATTATTGCATACAAAAAAGTAAATTAGAGAAGGCAGTGTATAGAAGATAAAGTATCAGTAAACAAACAAAATTTATAATTATATTTAAAATTCATTGTTTCATTATTTGAATATTTAAATAATCAATCATATAAAACAAACTCATAATAATTGCAAATAACTGCAAAACTTAAAATGTAGCTAATTTTATTATTATCACCACTATTTATCATTATCTGATATAAATGCAAATGATCTTTGTTTTAAAAAATGAAAGAAAAAAAATACTAAAACAATAACTATGAACTGAAGGAGCTTCTTGGATGAAAATATGATAATACTGAATGCTGGATTATTTGTACCCAAATGGTGGTCACAGGTAGTCTTGGACTTACAACCATTCAATTAACAGCCATTTGAAAGTGCAATGGCACTGAAAAAAGTGAATTATGACCAGTCTTTACACTTACAACCTTTGCAACATCCCCTTGGTCATGTGATCAACCTTAGGCGCGTCTTCACAATGGTTGCAGCACTGGGGAGTCACACAATCACCATTTGTAATCTTCCCAAGGGGCGTCTCATAAGTAAAGTCAATGGGGGAAACCACATGATTTGCTTAACAGCCATGGTGATTAATGACCAAAGCAAATAAAGTCATAAAATAAAGCATAACTCACTTAACAAACATATCGCTTAACAAATGAAGTTCTGATCCCAATTTGGCCATAGGTTGAGTATTATCTGTATATCAAATTATTTATCAATATTAAAATGATTAAATTTCGGGTTCTTTTCCTTCCATTGCCAATTATAAAAACAGCTATTTGTATAAGCTTCTAAAATAGAGTCTTTGATTCAGTGGTAGAGTACACACAAAAGAATTTAAAATACAATTACCATCATCAAATTATAAAGAAAGGTTATTTAGGAACAGTTACATATACATCATCAGTTCCCGACCCGTAGGCCACAGGCCACTACTGAGCTGCGGAAGTGGTGGGAGAGTGTGCGTGCACACCTCCACTTGTGCGCATAGCGGTGGGCAAGCATGTGCATGCATGCAGCTCCATCTGTGTCGGCAGTGGGTGCACGTGCCCATTGCTTGCGAAAATGAAGCTATGCACACACCATCCCACCACTCACACAAATCTATCCCTTCTCCACTCCCGCCATTGCGCAAAGCCAGAAAGGTTGGAGACTGCTGATATATATCATTTGGGTGGCTACATGGTTATGATCTTTTTATTAAAGAATGACATAGAGAAAATCAGCTACAGTGCTAGTGTGATAGCCAATGCAATACAAGGATTAAAGAGCTTGCTTGGAAAAAGGCTATAGAGTCCTTTGGCACCAGAATGGTGATATGAATGCATATATCATAAAAAAGGTGCTTCCCTTGATTGTGTAGTGTGGTACTCAAAATATTGGATTGGAATTAGGGAAAATTAAGTTCCAGTCCCCATTCAACCATAGAGTTTATTAAGTAATTCTGAGTTAACAGCCATCTTTCAGCCCAACCTGCTTCACAAAATTGTTTTGGGAATAAATAGGGGGAGGCCACCATATTGGTCTCTTTGAGCTCCTAGACCAGTGATGGCTAACCTTTTTGTTGTTGTGTGCTCAAAGTGTGCGCGCACCCCCTCTGAGCATGCGTGCACCTCCCCTCAAGCCCCCATGCATGCGCCTCACGCCTGCGCTTGCAAAAAAAAAAGAAAAAAGACACAAGCAGCAAACTTTTCCAAGCACAAAGCCAGGAGTGGCCAATGCATGGAGGTTTCACCTTCCCTAAAGGTGAAAAAAAGCGGGGCAAGTTTTTCAAATACCTCCTATGACCTGCGGCATCCCCTCCCCCCCAAATAATCCGGAAAGAGAGCAGAAAGAATGCCCTGTGACTTGAAAACCGAGCAATGGAGGAGAGCGAAGTTCTAAGCACGGACGCAAAGCTGAGGTTTTTGAAGGCTTTCCCGTAGGATTCCTATCACGGGAAGAAAATGCAGAAACCAACCAGCCAACTTGGGCTCCGCTTCCCTTGCTGTGTATCCCCTCGTGCACGGGGCCCTGCCCCCGTGCTGCACCCACCCACGCCCCCTTTTGGGCCTGGAAAGCCTTCTGCACCAACCTAAATGGGTCTTCACGGCCCGACGGAAGAGGCGCAGGTCTGTAATAGTTCTTATCTCGGGGGGTAGATCATTCCAGATGGTTGGCGCTGCCACAGAGAAGGCTCTTGCCCTCGGGATCACCCGCCGGCATTGTTTTGCCGACGGGACCCTCAGGAGGCCCGCTCTGTGGGCGCGTACTGGTCTCTGGGAGGGA
>JANHFK010001204.1:91283-101532 GCA_036250565.1 Sibynophis collaris
ATCACTTAACCACTGTCCAGAGACGAAAATCAAGTCCAGCGTGCTTCCCCCGGCGTGTGTGGGGCCAGAAATTACTTTAAACCAGTTTAAACCAGAAATTTTCTGAATATTTGAAAATGGCATTAAATACTTCTTAGATCAACGCATATATTTGTAATATCATTTACAATTCTTTAATTTTCATATTGGCCAATACGAAATTTGGTAAGTGACAGTAGTTGTATTTAGAATATATGGGAATACTTAATTTTTAAATTATAAAATATTAACATGGTATATACTACCAAGCATGATAATAAGGAAATGTTTTATAGCTGAATTGACTCTATTAACCTGAATGGTAAATGTGCTATAATGAATAATCTACTTTTCTATCATTAAATTCTCATAAAAATACCCATATTTTTTTAAAACTAACCTGTTCTTCTTCTGTAAAAGGTACTAGTGCCAAAGGTAGTAGGGGCTCCTCTTGTAGAATAGGTAGAAACTCCTTATCCAGAAGGTCTGAGGGTATCTAAAGGGGAAATTTAAAAAAAAAAGGAGAGGTTGCAGACCTGTAACAATAGATCTTTGAGTGGTCATCTACACCATCATACATATGGATTTTAATGCTGTACATCAACTTGTTGACACTATTTTAGAAAAAATGGAAAGTTTGAGGGAAACATGCCCCTCGCTCCCAGTGCATATCCCAGCAATATAATTCCTATTTTCTCCTGAGTTCTTAACAACTACCACAGCAGGTATATAGGGAATAGAATGACCAACAGAAGAAAACATAAGCAATAGGGAGGAAAATAGATTGTGTAACTTCACAGATGACCACTCAGAGAGCTATAATTTCAGGTAACCAACCTATCCTTCTACTTTGTGGTCTCTGCTAACAAAATATTGATGAGTAGGAACCTTACTTGCTGGGCAAAAAATCAAGGATATAAGAAAGAAATAAGGCCAGGGTCAATCCATGAAATATAATGTCTATTTTTATTTGTATACCAAGCTCTCTGGCAGAAAACCTATGGAGAACATGATTGCTGTATTGCTGTTCATTGTCTCAGTGTTTCCACTCTAACAATGGAACACAGGACTCACTTTGCAAACTATTTAGAAAATATGACAAAAATCCTATCTGCGATAGCTAATATCTATAGCTTACAGAAAGATCTTATCTAGTCAAGACAGAAAACCCTATACATCTTCAGACAGTAAAGAGAAATTTCTAATAGAATAGTCAGTATTGAAAAGAAGGATGGAAGAGAAATATCCAGATTCAATTGAAAAAGCAAAATCACTTGGACTATTAGGGTGAAGTACAACAAATGCACACATGCAGTACAGAGCATACTGGCAGAGAAATGGCAACCAAGAATGACAGTGAGCCAGTTCAGCAGTCTGAGATTAAATGTTGTTACGGTTATAGATTACGGACATAAATAGATTCAGGAATACAGAAAGATTCTCTTAATTGCCAGGATTGGTTACCTAAGCAAATATAGTTTGAGCAAACCTTTTAGAAACATTTAAGCTATTTGCTGAACAGGGAAATCCCATCAACAAAATGGGAATATAAGATGGCTCTTAAAGTCTGAAGAAAGGAACAGAAAAGCTGTCTGTTTCCAACGAGAATAGAAACTGGAGGATGTTTTGCAGCAAGCAAACAGCTGATCCAATGTTGTGCTTGTCTGCAAAAACCATAAAATAAGTACACTTCATTTAACTAGAAACAAATGTTATCTGCTGCACAACAAGCAAAACAGATTCTCTAGAACTTCCCGAATGTTGTAATAGGCCTGGCTAACGTGAGAACCTGATACAGATATCTTAATTCATAATAATACCATAGAAAGCCAACGCTGGCAACAGAATGCCAAATAAAATCAGTATTGTCCTTCTGCACTTATTCATTCAGGAGACAATTCCTCTGCTTACAGAATTTAACACTCTAATATTTTTCTCTAAATATGAAGACATCTATCTATGAAGTTTATTGGCACTGGTGGATATTAATTGGCTTAGAAAGTTGCTGATATTCCTCTAAATAATTAGATGAAACTACTTGGGATATTAATGACAAAGGCACTAATCCCAGATTGTAATCCTAAAATAGATAAGGACCAGGCCTTCACAAATTTAGGTTACACAGAACAACTTGGGTACTACAACAGAATTGTTGTAGAGAACCTTTCTTACTGCTAAGACTTTGCATATATTTATGAGCATTTGTCACATTCATGAAAAGATGCTATTTGTTATTAAAAATCAACTCTGTTTCTTCAAACATTGTAACTATCAGAAATAAAAGTCAGAGGAGATAATAAGGAAAAACTCCGTTTGATTATACTCCACTGCTGCATTTTTTTAAAAAAAGAATGGGAACTTAATTCCCAGAAGAAAACCATAATTTAAAAGCAAATTAAAGCACACTGAATTCAAGGACAAGTGAATTGGCTGATCATTGAAGTATATATTAAGAGTCCTGAAGTTCTGAGCTCATTATTGTAAGTGTGTGTGTGTGCGTGTGTATGTATACCATAGTGTGTGTGTGTATACTCTCTCTTATATAAATAGTCTATGTATGACAATTGGAAATAGGACTTCTATTGCTAAGTGAGGTGGTCATTACATGAGTCACACCCAATTTTACAATCTTTCTGCCTTGATCTTTAAGCAAATCACATGGCTTTCAAATGAACTTGGCTTCCCCATTGACTTTGCTTGTTGGAAGCCCTCTGAAGTGATTACAAATGACAATCACATGATCTGGGATGCAGCAATTGACATAAATACATTACCAAGCGCACAAACTTTGATCATGTGACTGTAGGGACAATGCCACGATCATTAAGTGTGTGAACTGTTTATTAATCACTTTTTCAGTTACATCATAATTTCAAACAGTCATTAAACAAATTGTCACAAGTCAAGGATTACCTGTATTTTAAATTAGAATGATCCCAACTCTCGTAGTTTTTTATAAGCTGTGCCCAGGTCTGGGGCCCCAAGTATTTTCAGGGACCTGTTTCTTGATTAATTTAGGGATTATAATGAGTTATTTATTCTCAGTTGCCATATATTTTAGTTTTTATATTATTGTAGTTGTTTTTATTTTTTAATTTTAATTGAACTTTTTTAATTTCTAAAGTGTCACTTAGTGAAAGAGGCAGCCATAAATATTGAATGAAAACAGTTCTCTCCAAGAAGAAGCAAGTAGTAAAAAAAATAATCAATAGCTGCAAAACTTGCAATCAAAATCAGGTCCACTGACACAACACTCATCATTACCAACCCTGATTTATAATTCCTAGAAACTATATTATATGTCATAGTGGAAGACCTGGGTGACAATCAAATAGGTAATCTGCAGTGTGAACTATGGCTGCTTTGTAAAAATACAATCTGTTGCTAGGATTTGAAGAGTTGGATCAGTTGGTGGAAACACCAATATCTTTAAGACTGTATCAAGCAGTATTGAAGAAGTGATATTTGGAAGCATTTATGAATAATGGAAGGAAAATGTCAATATCATCAGCAGGACAACCACAAAAGGATTCACTTTCAATGATTCATACTAATATTATTTAAAATTTTCTCTGCAATAAGTACCATTATCTCAATTAGATTGAATGATATGGTAAATGTCACCATAGTAGTAAGTTCTATGACCTAGTAAATTATACTTTTGAGAACTGAAGACATAATTGGCTGTGGCATATCAGCAATACAAACAGATGTACTGTAGTACGACAATGGCAAGTGATAATACTGATAATTTTGAAAATATAGAATTCCACTCCAGAACCCCTGAAACTTGTAATAATCTAAATCCCCATAAACTATAGATAGTCCTTACTTAACTATTGTAATTAGGACCAGAATTACTGTTCCTAAACAGAGAGATTGTAAAGTGCAACATTGCATGACCATGCCTTCTGGACTATAGCAAAAGTATTTGACAAAATCTCATGGGATTCTAGTAGAGAAAATATCAAAATATGGGTAGAGTATGTTACCATTAGACAGACAGAGCTAGTTGAACAATTGTATTTGAGGAGTATTCATTAACAGTTCTTTGTCAAACTGAAAGAAAAATTGAGTGGTGTACCACGGGTTATCTTCTAGGGCCTAGGCCTATCCTGTTCAACACATTTATAAAGGACTCAAATGAAAAGTTATAAAATATGACTATTAATTTTACATGATAGAAAATTAGGAACAAACATTAGGAAGACAGTGCCAAGATTCAAAGAACGTAGACAAGGAGGAACAATGGACAGAAGTCAACAAGATAAATTTCAACAGGAACAAATAAGAGGTACTGTAGGTAGGAAAAAATCTGTATTTGGTAGGAAAAATCAAAGGCATGAATATAGGATGAAAATACCTGTATTGGGAAGCAATACACATTAAAAGAAAACCAATTTGGCATATAGTTAAGACACCAGACTAGAACCAAGAGATCATGTGTTATAATCCCATTTTAGGCATGAAGTTGCTCGGTGACTTTGGATCAGTCATTCATTCACTCTCAGTCCTTGGAAAGCAATAGTAAACCATTTCCAAAAATCTTTCCAAGAAAACTGTAGGGACTAGTCCAGCAATAGCCAGGAATCAACCTGATTTGAAGGTACCAAAACAAACAAAATACATGAAAAGCACCTATTTATCTTGGAGAATCACAAACTGAACATGAGCCAACAATTTACTGATTGTTAAATTTATGTCCACCCATTTCACTATCAAGCAAATTGGGCAGCTCTGATGCATTTGCAAAATACAAATGAAGTGTTAGGCTGCATCAGCAGAGATATACTGTAGTGCCAAGAACAAAGGAAGTCATTATTGCTCTCTCCCTAACCAATAGCTGGAATACTGCATCCAGTTCTGGCACAACATTTTGGAAAGAACTTTAACAAACTAAAATGTGTACAGAGGTAAGCAATCAAGATAAGACCCATGTTAAAAAACATATCTGGAATTGTTGGAGATTATGTTTACAGAACAGAAAATTGCAAAGAGGTATGATTGCTGTTTTCAACTATCTAAAACACTATCATGTAGATGGCATAGCAGAATTGTTTATAGCTGCTCTATGAATAAGATAAGAATATGTTTAAATTACAAAAAAGTAGAATTTGGTTGAACATCGTGAAAAAAAAATCCTAATAGTAAGAGCTGTTCAACAATAGAATAGACTTCTTCAAGAGTTGATGGACTGTCTTTTTCTGTAGTTTTTTAAACAGAGCTTAGATAGCCATGTATTGGAGATGCTGTAGTAAGATTCCTGTACTGGATAGAAGCTTGGACTAAATTATATTCAAGTCTTTCCTATCTTTTCATTCTATGTTTCAATATCCTGTGATTTCAGCAGACAAGTATTCCAGGCCACCAGCTTTATTCAGTTGGTCTGCAACTATCATCAATAGTGGAAGAATTGGTGCTGCTGATACAAATATTTCTGTTACTGGCTGTGTATGCCCTGATAACAATTCTTTGAGCTGCAGTTACAGCTAAGTAACAAATTTATGTGAGTTCTCTTAGTGAATTATCTAGGCAGTGGAGCAGTATCACCTAGTATACAAGACGGAATATTAGTAAAAACTAATGATGGCAGCAGTGGAGTCAGCCCACAAAATATTCATAAGTTTAAGTGGATTAGTCCACATATTAAAGTAATCAATGTAATGAATAATTTATGGAATAAAAGAAAAAAATATGAGTGGATGAATCTAAAGAATATTTTCATTCAACAAGGACATTTTGATACAACTCAATTAATTTACTAATCTTTTCATATGTCTTATTTAAAACAGTACTACACAATCTTTACCTTTAAAAAACAAGCAACATAATGTTGTTGATTAGAGGAACATAAATCTTTTCAGTAGTTTAATCAATCATTATTTAAAATCTCCCTTTAGCACGTTTGAGTTTAGGGTGTTTACTCCTGTATTGTAGTAACATAATCTATTAATTATGCACAGATTTCAATATAATCAGATATGACTATTTTCTCCGTACTTACCTTATTATCTTTCAGAAAAAGTGCTAACATTTCTTCTCTCCCATAACGATAATCAGCTAATTTATACTTTGGCAAAGCTGGAGAGAGAGGAGGAGACGTCACGCTCCCACCACTTGATAGAGCTCGAAGCCTAAAGGGGAAAGAAATAAATGAAACTAGATATTTTATACATGTAATTTTCTCATTAGGACAATGGATATGAAGATTTATGTCATACCGGAATCCCTTTTCTTTTTGCCCTATTTGGAATCATATGATGCACTGCAAGCTTATACTTTGAGTCCTTTGTAGGCAATTTCTGTAGGAGCCTGCACATTTTGAAATATACTTCTTGTAAGGTATGTTCCTTATTACAAATATAGTAACTTCCTTATTACAAATATAGTAAAAATTATATTATTCCAGTATGCCTTGCCTTGAATTAATTGTGAGCTTCCATCTTGGTTGCATATTCTGTTTTTCATATTAGAATTATTGCCATTTATTATTGTTGTTTTTCTTAACCTAGAATGTTAGGTAATCTGGCAGTTTATTAACACTGCTAAATAAATAAATCCTAGTGATAGTGGCACACATCTAAATATCCTTTCTCTATGAAGGAGAATTTTTTTTAATTTAATTTTTTATTTTTCCAATCTTTCATAAAATATACATAAATATACCTAAATATATACATAGGTGTATCATATCTTATTCATATAGTTTCTCTTTTATCTTTCATATTGATTCCCAAACATTTAAAGTAATTAAAATGCTTTTTGTGCTGCTCTTCCACCATTCTGTATCTGCTTTGTTTCACAACATTCCTACCTCCCCTCTTTCTTTCTTCCTCCTCCTCCCCTTTTCCTTCTCTACTTCCTCTTTCTTTCCCCATCTCCTCCTCTCTTCTCCCCTTTCTAACCTTCTCTCCTACCCTTTTTCTCCCCTCCTTCTATGAAGGAGAATTTGACCACCAGAATATTTTAGTATATTATAATGATATTTTAGCACATTGCAAGAATAAGAATTTAAAGGAATAGGGGCTATAATAGGTTAAGAGTTTGTCATTCTTAAATCCCTTGTCACCAGACAATGGTTTGCGAATGCAAAGAACAATTGCAAGTCTTGAAAGTCTTTTCAGTAGATAAATAGCAGTGCTTATAATAATTTTAATAAAGCAGGAGAATAATCAGCTGAAGAACAAACATGCTGATGCTGCAGTGATCACAAGCTGAAATGGTTTAGCTGAACTGATGCCAATTGCATAGTATGCATAGGACATGATTCTTGCTAAACGATTTTTTAAATAGTAGAATGCTCCAAACAGGCCTCTATAGAAACATAGGACTCATGTGAGCCAAACACACCCTAGCAAAAAATTGTAACACTGAAAAGCTTCTTGCCCAAGTGTCTTCGTATCTGTCATGTCTGTTATACTATATTCAACCTGAAATGTTCTGTGATCAAATATAGAAGGGGAAAAGATGAAATGTGAAGTTGCTACAACTCAAGACAGAGAAAAGCAATGAAACTGGTTGTTGGTCCGGTCCACCAGAACTCCAGACCTGCTTTTCCATTCATATCAGTTTTACAATAAAGCTTTGACAACGTTCTATAGTACAGAAGCCACTTGAAAAACCAGTTACAATAAGTCTTCAAAAAATCTCTACCTTTTTTTTAACCAAGCAATAAGATTAAATTGAATTAGAATTTCACAGTATTGTAATTAACCTGCTCATTTCCCAGTCATTTCTATGTTGTCAAATTCTATCTTTTCGATATAACTTTTTTGAGTCTAGCACTAGATACAGGAAGATTACTATACTCTGGATTGGTTGGGCTTCCAAAGGCTTCATCATTACAAAACAGCCTAACAAAAAGATCACTTTTTTAAAAATTCCATATTGACTCTTATATTAGAGGCTAGTACTAAGAACTTCCAACAGCATCTTGTAAAAGTTAGAGACTAGCTGAGCATGCAGAAAGCATTCCAGAGCTAACCTCTTCCCTTCCTTTATCTAGCTATTTATCTTCACAGCCTGATCTTCAATGAACTGCAGCATTAAAGCAGCAGGCTTCCATCCTGCCTGCTGCTTTCCTAGCATTTGAAGAAAGCAGAATATAGACCTAAAATGTATATCAAATCAACTATCCCGAATATGCAAACTTAGTCCATTATGACTAAGACTTGCATAGAACTACTTTAATCTGAATTATTAACTTTAATAATGTGTTGGGATCAGATAAAGTGTCTTAACTGAACAGTTTTTCAGTAATAATGTTTGAAGCTTTGAAGTAATCATGTACAATCATTATTTCAAAGGCTGAGATAACTTTCTAAACAGGTCTCTTACTCTTAAGTTTTTGTGTCTTTATCATACTTGAATTCCATTTTAATGCTGTGCTAAACATAATCTCTTCAATTGGATTAGTAAATAATACAATAAGCTTGAGCACAATACAAAAATATTTTGTGCTTTGTATTTTGACAGGCCACTGTATAATTTTCTGACTTTTATATCATAAATGCCCCATTTTTTAAAGAAAGCCGATTAAACAATGAATTACATGATAAATTTAATAAATATGTCTAATTTAAAGTAAACTAGGATTAAAAGGAGTTTTAATTGTAAAAGTTCATTATATATAGACTGTTAACCAAAGAAAGGTAAATCCTACCCACTTTCAAATTTTTAATTATAGTGAAAGTACGCTCACTGATATTTAGTTATCATTCCATGTTATCAATGAGTCTTCTTTAATCCAACTAAATACTTTGTTACTATATGGATTCTTAATAGTAAAATCAGATATTAATAATGAAATAACAGAATAATAGAGTTGGAATGGTCCTTGGAGGTCTTCTAGCCCAACCCCCTGCTCAAGTAGGAAACCCTATTTATTATTTATTTTTTATTTATTCTAATTTATATACCGCCCTTTTCCCGCGAAGGACTCAGGGCGGTGTATATACCATTTCAGACATGGTGTAGGTTGTCCAATCTCTTCTTGAAATCTTCCAGTGATGGAGTGGCAACAATTTCTGAAGGCAAGTCATTCAACTCATTAATTGTTGTAACTGTCAGGAAATTTCTCTTTAGTTCTAGGTTGTTTCTCTCCTTGGTTAGTTTCCATCCAATGCTTCTTGTTCTGCCTTCAGGTGCTTTGGAGAATAGGTTGACCCTCTTCTTTGTCACAGCCCCTTAGATATTGGAACACTGCTATCTTTTTTTTTAATACTTTATTAAGATTAAAAAATTAAAATACATATATAAACACAATACCTATCTATTTTCTATTTATATTTACAGTACTTTTATCATTTACTCTATTTGTGTCCTTTGGATTTTCTAATTCTTCTCTTATCGTTGATACAATACCATTTACATTTAATTGTCCCATTTATTTCTTGTTTCTTCTGTTTATCCATCTGTACCATAAGTCCCAAGTTGAGTAGAATTCTGAGTCCTCCTTGTTCTGTAGTATTAAGGTGAGCTTGTCCATCTCTGCAGTCACATATTTTCCTGATAATTATTTCATCTGTTGGTATTGTTGGTTGCTTCCATGTTTGTGCAAAAGCGATTCTTGTGGCTGTTACAATGTGAATAATCAAATATTTGATTCCTTTAGAGTATTTACCATTAATTATTCCCAGAAAAAACAGTTCCAGTTTATGTTCTAATTGATGTTATGTAATTTCATTTAGACAATTTCTAATTTTATTCCAATATTGGTGGGATTTGGAGCATAGCCACGAAGCATTAAAGTAAGTACCCTGTTTCTTTTTACATTTCCAACATAGTGGACTAAGATTGGGTACATGTTCGCTAGTCTGGCTAGGGCTAGATGCCATCGATAAAGCATCTTATATTGATTTTCCTTGTATGTAACCAATTTCGTTATTCCAAGATTTTTCCTCCAAATATTTTCCCAATCCTCTAAATTGATGCCATGGCCCACATTCTTCACCTATGCTATCATTGGTACTTTGACTATTTCCTCCTCCAATCGTATTCTACTAAATATTTATATATTCTTGATATTAGGAACACTGCTATCATTCATCACTATCATGAATGAATGAATGAATGAATGGAATGAATGAATGAATGGAATTGTGGGTCCCCATGTACAAAGGATATAGTTAAGTCACTATAGGAGTGCAATCCTACATTTACATTTGTTATTGTTCTAAACTAGCATATTGCATCTCTGATTGTTCTAAACTAGCATTTGTTCCTTGATTCT
>JANHFK010001204.1:121378-132719 GCA_036250565.1 Sibynophis collaris
GGGCGGGACACACGTGGGGGGCATGCACAGGGGCCACACAGGGAGTGCACACATTGCATTATGGGTATGTGCACATGCTTTCGTGCACTTTCATGTGCGCTTTTGGCACTCAGTGCCAAAAAGGTTAGCCATCACTGCCCTAGAGGTAGTGACAATCTTTTTAGGAAAAAAGGGAGAGCCCAAAGAATAAATCAAACATTACAGAGCAAAAATTAGACATTTAGACGAAACATTGAACAGGGTGGCTTACAACAAGAAAAAACCACAGACATGTAGTCATTATTCCTAATGAAATATTACCTGTAGCAAGTTTGCTGTTTTATATGCATGTTATTCTCTTTGAGATCTAGTCTGGAATGGTATGTGGCAATTAGTTACACATTGATAGAGTGATAATTGGAAGAAGTAAAAATTAACTTTATTAAATACCTGATGTAAAAATAGATTGGAATAAATTACCATTGCAAAATTATAGAATACAACAACTCAGGGAATTTCCATGCCTTTTCCCTAGTAGCATACATTCAATGCTGCTGAAATATAAAGTGCTTGCTAATATGCAAGATGATTTTTTTTGTTCTTATTCCATGTCTGACCAACACTGCTTTCATCTATCCCTAACCCACATTTGAGAGACCCCTAAGTTGCTCTTAAGTGTTCTGATGCTAAACTGGTGCTTTTCGCATAGCAAGCCTTGTCTACCCTTCCATATGGGCTTAGTGTTCTTTCAAAATTGCACCCCTGTATATTCATGCTGTGATTAACAAATGTCCTTCCTAAGGCTCGTGACAATTATAAACAGGAGGAGAGCAAAGTGGCTTTACCTAACCTGCTCTGCATATCCAAAATCTGGACTCCACCATAGGACAGAAAGCAGGACAGGGATCAGCAGTAAGGTAGTAATGTGTAATATTGCCATTACAGTTTTATTGTTTACTCAAGATCAAGTGAATAATGCTTTAGATGAACTACACTGAAAGGCTTTAAGTGTTATTTTTATTATTACAGTAACACATCAACATAAAGTCATACTTTTCAATTGCTTTGACTATTACATCTCAAAGTAGTCATTTATGAATTAAAACAAAAGATGAGAAATAAATATTCAGGTTAGTCCACAATCCAATTGACTAGTCTTTTTACTTGCTCCACATTAATTCTAATACTGTAGACCTGTTTCAAAAAATGATCTATCCTTTTATACCATTTCCCTGCTGCACAAAATCTATGCTACAGCTATACCAGAATAGTAGGAATTTCCTTTGCCCTTCAAGGTAGATCATTTAGGAATGTTATGTACGTAGATCAATACTACTTTTATTGTAATGTTATAGTAACGGAATCTTTCAAGTATGAATGTGTTCCCCCTTCCCCCTTTCCCTTTATCTCCTTTCATTTGACTGTTGTCTTGGTAGTAGCTCTTCCTCCTGTCCCTCAAGATCAGGCCTGTCAAATTAGCGGCCTGGAGCACAGATGCATCACATGCAGGCCAAGTCCACTCCAGCTCCACAAAGACAAAAACTGTGATACATCATGTGACGCGATCTAGTTCAAGATCATTCCCTCTATGCCTTGCTAGTAGTCTCAGGAGATCTAAACCTACCTTCCCTTGTGAGGAGTCTGCAGATCAGTCAGAGAATATTCCTGAAATTTCTGAAGATAATTTTTTAGGAGAATTTGGATATTCTATTCTTAAATCATTCAGGATTTTAATGATTAAAGCCAGTATATGAAATATTCCCAGAAACAAAATCCAGTGAAACTTTTTTTAATCTAGCAAGTTATTCAATAGCTTTATGCAATATTCTGTATCTTTTCAAAAACAGTTTCATGCAGAATTATTATAAACATTAAGCATATATATCAGTAGAAAACAAGTAACTGTGGGGAGATAACTTCTTCCCACATTACCTATTGAAGTTGAGAAAGGGCATTCCAAAACAGCACTTTGAAAATGTTCTGTGCAAAATAACAAATAAGATTCTTCCCAATTGAGAGGGAAACTGTGGGCCTCCCCATATTTGAGATCTAGTTCTAGAGTGGAAGAACCTGTTGATACTAATCTACCCTTGCCCCAAACTGTTCCTTCCAGATACCAATTCATTGAGTACAACAGGCTACATTTCCATTTAGCGAATTACCTGAGTATACTATTTGCAACTGGGCAAAATCAAATAATTTGCATATATTTCTTTGGCTTTTTATATTCAGGGAGATCCAAACTATATGTACATAAGAACTAATACTTTGGGCATCTTCACAATGTTTGGTCATTTACACAAAGCACTTCTCCTTAATTATATAACAAACATTTATATCTCATAGCATATTGCCAGACTCCTTGGCTCTCTGGGATGTGTCTAGCAGTCTCTTATGGACAGCTGAATATTAATTTGGGAGTCAGTTTACATTACAAATATTAAACAATTAAAACCATTATCCTAGGTGCATTTCTATGCAATTTAACTAATATCAGCCTGTTGCTAATTTTTAATATATGCCTCCAGAGGGATTTTGAGTGAAGTTCTTTTCTTCCCACATACAGTACAAAAATTCTGCCCCTCTATAACTGTCTGGTTTGGTTCTGCAACCCAACAAGACAGACACAGACTTCAGAGGATAATTAGAACTGTGGAAAAAACAATTACTACCAACCTGCCTTCCGTTGTGGACCTGTATACTGCACAAGTCAAAAAGAGGGCTATGAAAATATTTACAGACCCCTTGCATCCTGGACATAAATTGTTTCAACTCCTACCCTCAAAACGACACTATAGAGCACTGCACACCAAAACAACTAAACACAAGAACAGTTTTTTCCAGAATGCCATCACTCTGCTAAACAAATAATTCCCTCAACACTGTTAAACTATTCACTAAGGCTGCGTTACTATTACTATTAGTCTTATCATTCCTATCACCCATCTCCTCCTACTTATGACTGTATGACTGTAACTTTGTTGCTTGTATCCTTATGATTTATATTGGTATTGTTTCCTAGTATGATTTGATTGCTTATTTGTACCCTATGACTATAATTAAGTGTTGTACCTTATGATTCTTGACGAATGTATCTTGTCTTTTTATGTACATTAAGAGCATATGCACCAAAGACAAATTCCTTGTGTGTCAAATCACACTTGGCCAATAAAGAATTCTATTCCATTCCATTCCATTCCATTCCAAAATATAAGATACATATTTAGGATACAAAATATAGGATACATACACAAAGTGGATGATTCCCTTAAACTTTTGTTCCATAAACAATAGTTTTCACAGTGCGATACGTGCGATATCTGAATGAAAGAGGCACTTGCTTTGTGCCGGACTATCCACTTTATACCATGCCATAGCATCTGAAGTTGGAGAACATTATTTGGATGTACTTGGGTAGTACCCAGCAAGTGAATATTGCCTATTTTTGTAGGGGATAAGAGGCTTTTCCTGTCTTCCTAAATGTAGATCAGATCCAAAATTCAACTTCACAGGAAGATGAGAACGATGCTTTTTTGTAGGCTAAAATAACAAAATTTTGTAAGTCAGATTGTACTTCTCCTTCCTTCCCTCTTACACTTCACTGAGTCATGCAGGGACAGCCTGAGTCTTTTCTTAATATTATTTCTGTTCCAAGGACTTAAGTAACACTTTCGTCTTTTTTGCTTACAAAATGTTTCTGAACATTTCTTCCAAGTTCCCTTCCCTGACTCTTTACATATATTAATTTCAACAAATGAATGGCTCTGATATGGATAAAATATTATTTATGTGCCAAACATTGTTCAGAAAACACAATATTTAATTGTCTTCTGATTCTGCTTTGGATATTACATAATCCCTATTGTGCTCAATGCAGAATGTGTCCGAGTGATTGGAGGATACAAGGGTAAAGAGGAAGAGGAGGAGAATAGGAGGCTTATAAATCCATGGCATGCTCCCCATAGTCCAACTATAGTTCTTATCCAATATATTGAGTCAAAACCAAGCAAATTCGAGCATATCTTAGTGTTTAGTAAGAACAAAACCAATGTTTTATTTATTTATTTTATTTATATTCCACTTTTATTATTTTTATAAATAACTCAAGGTGGTAAACATATCAAATATTCATTCTTCCTCCTGTTTTCTCTCACAACAACAACCCTTTGAGGTGGGATGGGTTGACAGAGAGTGACTCAGTCACCTTTCATGTCTAAGGTGGAAGTAGAATTCACAGTGTCCTGGTTTCTAACATGGTGCCTTAACTACTGCACCAAACTGGTTCTATTATGTTTTATATTCCATTGTTTCATGCATAGCTTAGTGCAACTGGTACTCTCAGCACTTAAAGTACATTTTAATCCTGCCTTAGGCATAGAAGCCAGCTGGGTAGCTTTGGATCACTTTTTTTTTCAACTCAATCTAACTCACGGGGTTCTAGTTGTAAGAAAAATAAGAATAGGAGCATTATGCATTCCACTCTGAATCTCACAAAATAAAGGCAGAATATAAATCTAATAAATAAGTAAATTACTACTAAGTAAGCATGACTTAACATGCTATACAAGTCAGGTAATACTGCAGAGTCTGGATTTCAATATCTTTAAAGCATAAGTCTTCCACAGTTTAAATTTTCAGGTGGATAGGGGAGATGTATAAATAGCAAATTCTATTTCTTTGGAATTCCTTTGGGAAATTATGTCCTTGAATATCTTCTTGTGTTACTCTAAATAGGGTACTGAAATCTTATTCTTAATGTACTGCACATTCTCTATTTTTTTCTAAAAGCTGAAAAGCAGAAGTAGCTAAGTTCCACATTCTTATTGCATTGCATATCTTCCTTACTAGCACGTACCTCACGGAAACTGAGCTTGCCATCAAAGTCTTCATCCACTTCCTTGATCATATTCTTCAGACCCAAATGTGTCTGAGGTGCACCAAGTTTCTCCATCATCAGCTTCAATTCCATAAGATCAATGTATCCATCCTTTCCAGAGTCATACCTAAGCAGAAAAAGAAATATTAAAAGGTCACTTTTAGGTTGCCTGACTGACAAGGTGAAGTACACACAAAACATAACACAGCTCAAGCTAACCAACGTAAATCCTAAATATTCTGTCAAAATCAGTCCAAAAATCCCAGGTTGGGATTTTTTCCTTTTTAGTTTTTTTTTAACCCACCTTACTTTTATAAATAATGGTGGCTGGGCTTGGCCCAAAGTTACTCAGACAGATTTCATGTCTAAATTAGAATTAGAACTCACAGTCTCCTGCCTTCTAGCCTGCTGCCTTAACCAATAGGCCAAATTGCTGTTTGATATTTGAAATTCAGTCAGTCAGTCAGTCAGTCAGCTTGATATAGTGATTAACGTATCAAAAACCAGAGACCATGAGTTCTAGTCCCACCATGGGCACAAATCCAGGAGGGTGATCTTGGGCCAGCCACTTTCTCTCAGCCCTAGGAAGGAGGACTTCTGAATATGCTTGCCAAGAAAACTGCACGGACTTGTCCAGGCAGTGTCAAAGTATCAAACATGATTGAATGGAAGGGAGGAAAAATCCTTGAAAACATGATATTTGGAAAATCATCTGCATAATTAAACATACCACCTGAGATAAAAAATGAAGCACAGCCTGTCACTCATACATAAAACAAACAAAAAAATGTTTTCATTGGTGTAATTAAATCCTATTCATCCCTTAGTCCTCAATATGGTATTACTCTTTTAAATAGAGTGATTTTTTAAAAATCCTCTCAGTGTCATCCAAATTTTAACTGAGTCAGAAAAAGATTGACAGGAAGTGGAAAAGATTCACTCAATTCTGATGTGACAGTTGGCAAAGACTTGGACAAGGAGGTGGCTTTAAAAGGAACCCAAAACCACACCAAGCAAGAAAGCTACATAACAAGGTAGCCCTGCACTAAGAGCCATTGTGGAGCAAGAGTGGTTCAGGTGCTGGCCTTTCCCAAGCTCTAAAAAGAAACTCTATACCTTATCTGTTCATATAATAGAAGTTTGTATACAATAATAAACAATTTTATTGGCATGTCAACTCCATGAAAGCCTGGATTAATTAGTGTCCTCAGACAGACATATATGTAAAAGCAAAAAAAGAGAGAGAGAAAAATAGATCTATGCGACAATCGCAAAACATAATCCATATACATAATCCAGATATGCATAAAGAATTTTAGAAACTAACCATTCAAAAAATATTAATCTTTTTTTTTCAAAGAGGCATTCAGTTTTGAAAGAAGCACCATACTTTGTTATGATTTCTTCTTAAAAATATCCTTTCTGGGTTTTAAAGTGCCTTCTCTCAATTTGAGAAAATTGAAAAAATATGTTTCTTATTATTGAAAGAACTTTGGCTTCTTGATTTAAAATGTTAACAAAGAATCCTAGGCCTACAACATAATTAGCACATGCACATAGATTAGCTTGTGGGTTTCTAGATGAACTGAAATCGAAAATTGGATGATATAAAGTTAAGCAACACAAGAGCACTTCACATGCATAAAATTCCTTGCCACTGGCAGCAAAAATAAGATGAATCATTACTAAATTTTTATTGTTCCTCTTTAGTCTGAATGTCCCTTTGGCTACACCCCCCCCACTTCCTGTAACCGTAAAAAAAAAAGTCTACAAAGAGAAAAACCAGTTTTGTAGATAAGAAGGGCTGATTCACAAGAAATAAAAAAGCCAAGTGGATCAGGGAACAATTAAGAAACACAGATAATATGCACAGATGAGACATAGTCTGGGGCAAACACCCTAGGAGTCATAAAGTCAGGTATTATTCTTAGACTTAAATCTTTTAGATGTTTGCTACAGAAATATATTTTAGGATAGAAAAAACCCACAATTAACTACTTTTTCAGATCTCTAATTTTGGCTAAGAGGACATTCATTAAAATGTTGATTTATTTTTAAAGCAGCTAATATATTTTAATGCAAATAGAGAAAAACAATCTAAAATAAAGTATACAGCTGATACTAAAATCAGTTAAGAACCTGGCAAAAGACACACAGCTCTTTTAAAAACAGATTTTCTAAATACTAAGAGAGCAGGATCCAAATGTAACATAGGAGCATACTGGCAGCAGTGCCAAAGGAGATTTTCTTATTGTTATAAACAGGTCTTTAACAGCAGAAACATTTTCAAAAAAGCTTCCTCTGCAGAACTTAAAACCTGGGTGTATTCATAATGGGAGAGGTGATCCTTTAAACAATTATCCTTTAACAGCCTTAAGTCATTTAAGGTTTTTAAATTCAATGCTCTACTACAGAAATTGTGCCCAATCAGCAAGTGGTAATCAATGCAGATCCTACATTAAAGGTGTATGATCCTAGTACCTTGCTACCAGTAAACAGCCTGGTTGTCACCAACTGCAACTTAGAGACATCATCTCTGCCACAATTGCTACTATGAATCCAGTCACAACTGAAAACCAAGGAGCACTCCCAGACTGTAAACCTGTTCTTTTGGGGAAAGTACAACTTCATCCAACTGGCTGAACCTCAAACTCCAAAATCAGATTTTTATTTACAAATGTGTGTGCTATTTGCTCTCCCTCATCCAGCCCACTGTCATACAGAGGCAATGTGCAAGAGTATGGATTGTTTACTGGTCTAATAAGAAAGAACAGTCACCAAGAACAAAAACCAACTTTCCAATCCAGTTTCTAGCACAGGTTATTCACCAAATAACCAGAACAATTTCAATATAATATCTGTGTGTCTCAGCTATAAAATGAACTATAAAATGACTATTTCTTTTTCAGTCACCTTTTCCAGAAATGGAATAATTGAAACCGGACTATAATTGTACAGATTTCCTGGGTCAATGAGAGCTGTATCAGAGATGCATTACTACTTTCTTAAAATGGGCTTTAATCTGTGTTCAGTTTGATCTATGCCAAGAATTCGTTGATCAGATGATCCATTTCAATACTCTCAGGTGCCTAGTAAATCAAATAGTTTATTCTGCTTGGTGGGAGGTAAAATGGCTTGGGAGCAATACTGTCAACTACCTGGACTATCTCTCTCTATTCAGCTGGGGCTTTGTTAGCATGTTGACAAACAAGAAATTCCTCAAATTTAGAAAATCCAAATCTTTCAGGCACATGGTTCAGAACATTTTAACAGAATCTTCATCCTGAAGAGGTTTCCTAAAGTGTAAACTGACCAGGGAGTGAATTGTTTATGATAATGGAATCAAGAAACTTTTCAAAGTTCAAGTCATAACTGAACTGAACTGAGTAGAATACAAAATCCAGCATGTGTCTTACTGGATCCATAGAGGCAAGTATAGTTAAGATATGTCCATAGTGGTCCTAAAGGACATAAAATCCTAATCTATCCCTAATTGTGCAACTTCAGCAATTCACAATGGAAAGGAGCTAGAGTAATCCATTGTTACGTATAAAATTATCCTGGGTATTCAGGAAGATAGACTGTTAGGCACTGCATGATAGTCTGTTCAGGACTTCTCCAAAGTAACTCTGATGGCATGTACATTAGAGTTAAAATAAGAGAATAAAAGAGAATAAAAATTATATGGAGAAACAAAAACAATAACAGAATTAACAACTAAATGCCATCAACTGATACATTGAATTGGGACAGAATACACATAATTAGCAGTCATAATCAAAGACCAAAATACAATATTAAATGCAATACAATATTCACTTCAGAGCACGGTCAGGGCTGCAAGGACTTCAGAGGGAATGCTACCGCACAAGACAGATACATTTACAAAGTAGGCATCTCTTCTTGTTCCACAGGATGATAATGGTTTACACTGGGATCTGGATCTCATTAACTTTACCTGATCTAAAAACAATAACAAATGATCTCAAAGATAACCATGTCCTAAGTCATGAAGGCATTACACATGAAGAACAATCTTTAACTGCACCTAGAAAATAACAAGTAGCCATTGCAGCTTACATTGGTAAATTGGGAAACACCAACAACTATCTGCATAACCACATTCTGGACCATGGAAATCTTCAAGTGGTCTTTGACTTCCATACAGGTAGTCGCTGACTTTCAATAAATTACCTAATAACAATTTTACAACAGAGATTTGAAGTTCTGATAACTGCCGCCTCCTGGTCAGGTGATCAAATTTTGGGCACTTGGCAACTGTCCTGCATTTATGGCCACTTGCAGCATCCTGTGGTCAATGTTTACAATGTGATTTTTTTCCCCAGAAATAGACATTTGCTTGACGTTATGCCCAAAAGATAGTTAGCAAATATGAATCTCAGCTATCAGATAAGACCAAATTCTGTAAAAGTAACACCCAAGCCTTAAACACTTGTAGAACACACAGAAAAATAGGATACTTTTTTTTCTTATAACAATGATGCACTTGCAATGATAGAAGAATTGCAGTAAGGTATTTCCTATATTCAAAGAAGGGCTGTAACACAGAAGTAGTCATTACAATCCCAGGAAATTTTGTTCTCATTCTCCCTCCGCCTACTGGGTCACTGCCCAAATCAAAATTTCACAAACAAAAACTACAAAAGCAAAGTCTGGCATCCTGCCACTCTGAAAAAGAGGTTTTTATGGGAGCTGCAGGAATTGTAAGGCAGTTTTGCAAGAACAGCAATAGCTCCAGAAGGGTTAACTGACTCAGGATCCACAGCCAGCAAGCAGTCTCTCATATCCATCATTCCAGCACAGAAACAACACAAAGCAAGGATTGTGAGAAACTGGGTCTTGCCAGAAGTGGGTTGAGATGGCAAAGCATTGCTCTATCATAGTATTACAATAGGTGTTCAGTATGCTGTGCCAGATCTTTCCTTCAAGGCATAGCTTTCCAAAGTTACACTGCCACAAAAAGCGAAGTGGCTACAGAATATTCAATCTGTTTTCAATTCAGCAAGAGCAAGCCGTAGATGAAACAGCTCAGCAGTATACAAACACAAATTAAAGGAGCCCTTTTTTCTGAGACCATTTTAAAAAGTACAAATCTAGCCAGAGAGCTTGTGAAGCAAGGAAGACAAACTTGTTTTTCGAGACAAGAAACAGCTCAATGATAACCTAAGTAAAGGGTGAGAGTTTCGTCATACCTCAGTAGCAGCATTCTGCCACCCGTTTTCTTTTACTTTTTAATCGGATTAGTAATTTTACACTTCTTTTCATACTAAACCTTTAACACATATAAGACAGGATATGTCAAATAAATAAAAGGAAATGTTATAATTTATTATTTTTCCTTCTCTTACCATAAATTGCCTTTGAGAATACCTGAAACAACAAACTACCATTCATTATCCTTAGTACAGGCAGCTGTATTTCTTGTATGACAGAGGTCATATAAAAGATAATGCCTCTTTGAGTTTCAGTAAAGGTAGTTATGAATTCCATAGATGAAATAAATTGCAATCAAGTAAACCTGAAAGAGTGGCGCATGTTAACTCTTCCTTAATGTTGATCACAATCCAAGAAACCCATTCTAGATGACCCATACCAAGTTTAAAAATGCCAAGGACCCTAACTGATAATACTGAAAAATCTATTTGCCCTCTGAGAATTTTTTAAAAATTTAGTGGGGAGGGGGGGGGAGAATAGAACAACTGAATTACTATGGAGGAGGAAGAGAGTCTAATAAAATATAAAATCAAAATTAGTTTAACAACCCTCAACAGTTCCACAAAAAACTGTCACCCTTGTTTCAGTATTATACGTACACGCAGTTTCTAAGAGTGGTAAAAAGACACAAGCTAGTAGACAAACTTGTTTCATCATATCCTTTTCCTGCTTTTTTTTCTTGGTTCCCTGGAGTCAATTTTTGACTCCTGGTGACCTCCTGTACAAGTCCCAGCAGTTTTCTTGACAAGATTTCAGGAGGTTTGCCTTTGCCTGCTTCCCAAAGCTGAGAGAGCAACTGGCCCAAAGTTATCCAGCTGACTTCATGTCAAGGCAGGACTAGAAATCATGGTCTCCTATTTCTTCTTTGGTGCCTTAACCACTATACCAAAGTGACGTTTATTTCTTTTCTTAGGAAAATATAACTGTTAAAAGAAATGTGCTATTAAAAAGAGAGTTTATATTTAATTGGTTTAATTGAAACAAAAGGCAGTAATTATGTTTAGTCTCAGGATATATGAAGGATTAATGAATTCCTGACAGAATGACATAAATAATAAAAAAACAAGAGATTTGAAGGAGTAAGTCACTTGTGAAGGAGTTTCACATAGAAGTTAAACAACACAGAAGAAAACAATTGAGCCCTGACTGAGTCAGCTGACCTAAGTAGGAACATGAAATTGTAAAATATTACTTCAATACCAAACCCAGGGAGATAATACAAACGGATATCAGGTCAATGCAATTGAATAC
>JANHFK010001204.1:167060-185142 GCA_036250565.1 Sibynophis collaris
CCAATTGAACAGAGCTTTAAACAGCTTCACTGTCATATTCTATATAAGCTTTGCACTCCATCAACAATTGATAAGTAATAGCAAAAAATTATCATAACCAGCCAAGTGTGTATTTATATGTATGGAGAACTGGTAGCAGGTAACAAGTAGCAAGTTTCAGAACTCAAAATGCTATGTAAAGAGAAGGAAAAACTGCTGCTTGGGAACTCAGCTTTCCTTCTGCAGACAGCATTGGTTTAGCCCTCCCCATAATACGTTTCTGCTAAATAGAACAGGTAAAAGGTTCCCCTGTCCAGTTGTGTCCAACCCTGGGGTGGTGGTGCTCATCTCTATTTCTTAGCCAAGGGAGCTTGTTGTGTCTGAAGATACTTCCATGATCATGTGGCCAGCGTGAATGTATGCCAAGGCTCACAAAAGGCTATTACTTTCCCACCAAAGTGATACCTATTTATCTACTTGCATTTGTATGCTTTCAAAATGATAGCTGAACAGGAGCTGGGCCAAGTAACAAGAGCTCACCCTGTTAAAAGGCACAAACCAGTTATGGGATCATAACTAGATTACTGATGGCTAACCTTTTTGCCATTGTGTGCCAAAAACAGGGGGGCTGTCACGCACACATATGCCCATACCCATATTCAATGGGTCCCGCGCATGCGTCCGCAACCCTCCCCACGTTCCCCACGCTTTTGGCACATGATGGCAAGTTGGGCCTCGTAGACCCATTTTTTGCCCTCCCCAGGCTCCAGAGCCTTTCTAGGAGTCTGGGGAGGGCGAAAATGGCCTTTCCTACCCACCCCAGAGGCCAAAAACTGCCTGTTTCCTGACTTCTGGTGGGCCCAGGAGACCTGAAAATCAGCTGGGCAGTGCGCACATGTGTGCTGCAGCTGAGTTGGGGCAATGCTTGCATGGCCACTGATATGGCTCTATGTAACACCTGTGGCATACGTGCTATAGGTTTACCATCACAGTTCTAGATGATACTGAATACCCAGTTTCTTCAAATTGCCAGGTTATTGACATCTGGTGCATATACTCAATGGCCAGTTTTCCCATTTACATTCACCTTCATATAAGTTTTCTTAAAAACCTGTGTCATACTTCTCCTCTATGATAACTTCTACCCTGATGCTAAATGTCTAAATCTCAGCTTTCAATTTAAAGCTAAAACTTGAATTCATAGTCTCACTAAAAGTTGCATTTCCTTCTGTTTTGTTTCAGAATAGTAAATATTGAAAAGCCTCTTTTTTAATGGAACAATCTCTATAGATGTTGTCATTATAATCTCTAAAGTCCTTGCTAGCATATTGTTGGATATTCTGAGACTTGTACCATTAGAGGAATAATAGATACAAATAGAAAAGGGGTAAATACAAAAATAATTATAGTAACAGAATAAGATTTTTAGAGTATAGAATTAACTTTAATCTTGTTTTCTTTCATAAAACTACAAGACATACACTAATTTTTTGCCATTAGACATTTGGAAATATTTATTATGGCTGAGTAGTTTCTGTGACGCAAATCAAGACATAACAAGAGACTTGTCTGAACCACAATCGCTTTAATTTTAGCATTTTATTTTGGAATTTCATAAGAAAATAATCGATGGGTTCATTCTATTGAAAAGAAAAGTGAAATGGCATTTGAGGTAAAATCCCATCCAATAGTTAAAGCCATCATTTAAAAAGTTTGATTGACATGCCAATATTTATTCATTTCGCATTGATTTCATCATAATAATTTTCCCTTGTTCTTACTGTTAACAATTATGTTTAAAAAATAAAAGAAGAGACATAATTATAAAAAATATTATTTGCAGAGTTAAAATAAGTAATTTAAAATTTGACAATAAAAGTTAATGTATTTTGGTTAAATTGTATAAGGTTATTGCTTAACGGTCATGATTTCTGGGGGGAAAACTCTGTAGCTGAATATTTGTATCTGTAACTGAATATATTCTTTTCTACTGTACTAAATCCCTCTTCATAATTACTCAAAAGTAAACTCCACCAACGATTGTACATCTTGCTTTCAAGTTAGATGTTAATTGTTAAAAGTTTTAAATAAAGGAAAATTAGAAGCCTCTTCATGGTCATTGAAGATAATTTCCTAACAAGAAATGCATGCCCAACTTTACCAAACAAACTATATGAAAACGTAACGAGGTAAACAGAAATATTCACTCCTCATTCAGGCGTAACCTAGCCGGAGGCTCTGTCTCTGAGATAGCTTATTTTCAGTATGCTGTTCAATGCTTCTTCAGAGAAACAGACTTGACCTTGATGCTAGAATTATTTCATTGAAATCAATTAAGCTGAAGAATGCAGTTAATGAACAAAGGCATGCTTTCATATATATTGCAGATTATTGTGAGATGTGTGAGAAGTCTGCCCAATTGGAGAAAGCAATCATCACATGGTCATGGGTATGAAGACTGACATGTTGACAAGCCAAAGGCTTGAAAGAATTACATGTTTTGCAGGCACGTATTGGTAGGGATATGGATTAGAGAATAAACAAAAGTATACAATATCTTTTGCAAAAGAAGAAGGGGACAACAGAGAATGAGGTGGCTGGATGGAGTCACTGAAGCAGTAGGCATGAGCTTAAATGGATTCCAGAGAATGGTAGAGGACAGGAAGGCCTGGAGGAGCATTGTCCATGGGGTCACAATGGGTCGGACACGACTGCGCAACTAACAACATCAAATTGGTGCTATATAAGTAAGACTAATAGAAGCTCTTGGATTTCCTATTTATCTCCATGGATGAAGACTCTGTGTGGTCACCATAACCTTGCCATAGTGAGACTGACTCTAAACAGAGAAACAAACCCCCCAGCCCATCTTTAGTACTAAAGATCCAAAGAGAATTAGAATTGATAGTAGTATATAATTATACATATTCAGAAACCTGGGCTTCTTTGTTATTCATGCTGGGCTTCTTTTCATAAGCTTTATTTTCTCCAAGTTCTTCCAATTTCTTAGCATTGCCTGGAAAAAGACAAATTTGACATCTTTGGAACTGTGTCTTTCCTATGAGATAATTTAACCTTAGCTGCAACTGGAATATTAAACCAAATTAACCTTTTCAAACAATGTAATGTAAAGTATAGTTATCTTTTCTGCATATGCCCAGCAGTGTAAAATAAGTTTTACATTAGCTTTGATATAGATTTTACAACAAAGCAAGAAAGAAGTTTAACACAACATGAAGAATATCATTGTACCATTGTTTAAGTGGTACTAAAGTAGAATGAGCACTTTGAAAGAGCTGTTTGATTCTTGACTGTTCAGTAGATTCCCTTTATACCTCAGATCCCCATATGCAAAAATGAGATCTACTTAAATACCATTTTAAAATGCTATTATAACAAATGATCAAGTTAATGTTCCCTTGGAAATTCTTCATCTTGACATTGAAATTGTCTATTATTTCTATTTGAAGACTTTTTTTCTTTTAACATACTGTTCAAAAGAAACAATCAACATGCCAAAAAGGGAACAAATAGACCAAAACACTTCTACACCAGCAATCAACATCCAGATATGCATAAATTAACACCAAGATTAACATTGGACCAACAATCAAGAAGTGACAATATCTCAGTCAAGAAACTGCCAAACAAGCTAATAGTAAACAGCCCAATCAAAGAACCTCCAAGACCACTCCCACCAACACCAACAGGGTAAACCACTAGAATATAAATTGAGAGCAAACCCCACTCCATACTAGCATTGATGATGTCACCTAGTTTGGGTAATAAAACGTCTGCAAGAAAACAACCAAGCTCAAGGAGCATCAAGGATCTCTAATTTCAACATAGTCTCATCAGTTTCTTCTATCAGTCATGTTTGATTCTTGGACCCTGTCTGAAAAAGTCCCTTTAATTTTCTTGGCAAGGTTTTTCAGAAGTGATTTGCCATTGCCTCCTTCCAAGAGCAAAGCCAAGATCTCCCACTGGTTTTGTGCCTAAGGTGGGACTAGAAATGATCTCCCTGTTTCTAGTTTGATGCCGTAGCCATTACATTAAACTGGCTCCTTGAAGAGAATAGTTAGCAATTAGAATGTTCTTTAAATTGGGTAGGAGAATTGTGGAGAGATGGCTGCAGATAATATTGAACTAATGATCTGATTTTTCTTATTTGAATCTTATAATTAATCAGTTTTCTTACATGCAAAGAGTAGACTTAAATGAAATAATCAAAAGGCAGTTTAGATCAACTGCTACAATGAGAAGTTGATTCAGCAAGTTACTGAGTAGCCTTTCATGACATTTTTTTCAACCTAATGTAATATATAGCCCCCCCCCATAAACAAATAATTAATATGCTGAACAATACCTTAGCCATTCAGAATTCTAATGACTTGGGGTTATATGAGTGAGCAGTACATCAAGGCATAGTATAAAGATAATGTTGGATAGATTAGTTAAAGACTAGTAACCAAAGACTTCAAAATTAAATCTAAAACTTGACCAAGTCATGTGATATTTCATTGACAAGACTCCAAACAAAGATGTCAAATTATTGTGAAATTCTTTGTTCCTTTTTGAGATCTCAGGGAGATATTTCAAAATCTAATGAGATCTGATAAAGAAAGAAAATTGTTCATGGTTTTACATTTTATTTTGATTGGTAGATCATTTCTACCAATGAACAGTTTGGATTAGTGTATTCAACAAGCATAGCAAAATGATAAACTTACCACTTGGAAGAGGGTATTGTTGTACCTCAGCATTTTCTGATTTCTTCACAGCTTTTGTTTTAGGAAGGGGCCCTGTTGATTTATAAGACAGTTTGCAATACTGAAAGCAAATATTGTCTTTTTCTTTTTTTTTTACAAAATGCACAATACAGGTAGTTCTAAACTTATAACTACAACTGAGCCACAAATTTCTGTTGCTAAGCAAGGCAGTTTTTGTGAGTTTTGCTCCATTTCACGACCTTTTTCTCCATAGTTGTTAAGTGAATCACTGCAGTTGTTAAGTGAACCATGCAGTCATTAAGTAAATATGGCTTCCTCCATTGACTTTGCCTGTCGGAAGCCTGCTGGGAAAGTTGCCAAGTGCCTGAATTTTGATCACATGACTGTGAGGATGCTGCAACAATCTTAAGTGTGAAAACCAGTTATAAGTCACTTTTTCCAGTGCTGTTGCTAATTTGGTCACTAAAAAAATAGTTGTAAGTTGAGAACTACCTGTAACAATTAATCTTATTAAATGTTATTTATTAGGATAATAGTAAGAACTATACTTTTCTCGGAAGCTTGAGAGCCATTAGTAGAGAAAATAAACTGTAAAAAATGCTTAACTCCAACTGCATGTTCTCTTTAATTTTATAAAAAGAGAAAAATGTAATATGATGTCATTAAAATTGATTCATCTGAGATGCTTAGGTATTGGGGAGGGGAGGGGGTTTCCTTTTTTCCTTAAACTCATTCTTTTCATATTTTAGTTAAACTGCAATATCCCACAAGGTACAGTAAAAACACAGTAAATAATTCTATACCAAGGTGCAGATCAATTTTCCCTGAAGGCTGAGTTAATTGCAAAGGGTCTTTTTCTTCTATCTTTCTCTTTCCTTGGGATTTGTGCTGAGTCACAGTCTTTGGACTAATGGCAACTTTCTTTATTTTGCGATGCTTGCCGAAATCCATATCTGAAAACAAGGAGAAATACGAGACTGACTGACATTCTTGCCTACAATTGTGGAAATTTATCTCCAACCACATAGAAGGTAACTTCTTCCTTAGCAAAGACAGATACATGCCACAAGATAGATCTTCTAAATGTGCTACTATCATTAACTCACATTTTCATCATTCTATCAAGTGGCTGGCTTTAAATTAACTTGAAATCACTTTTATGTGCTAGACATGTCCCAAATACACTAATTTTAATACGAACCACATTCAGCCAATTAGATACAACTTTGATTACTCCCATAATTCCCAATTTCTATAGTACCTTTTATTCACTTCTCACTGTCTCCTATAAATTTCATTTTAAGGCCATACTGACATCTTATACCTTTAGGAAAGCTGCTCCAAATGGACTGAAGCTTAGAATATCTCTCCAAGTTGTACTCTTTGAAAAGGATTCTCCAGAAATCTTCTATGGAAGATAAATCCTGATTTAGCAACCATGTCAACATGGTATAAAAAGCCCTGTGGCAACCTTCAGTTTCCTTCAGGTGGAGAGTGTCCTTCAAGACAAAGAGAGGAAAAAATGCAAAATTGACCTATTTCTCAATTATATTTTATTCCTTCAAAATGCTTAACATGCAGTATATATTATTTGTTGTAGTCCATCTTCTTGTGTAGTAGCTAATTAGGGATGGTAAGAGTCTCAACATTTGAATATTCTATTTTATAAACAAAGAATAAGAAATAATTTTGATACCATTTATCTAATTTGCACATCACAAACTATGACACAAAATTAAATTTTGATTATTTCTGAATTATGTATTATAATTTAAAGTGTATATATATTTTAGGATGACTTTAACTTTATATACTAGATGTTTTATACATCTATGGTATTTAGATGTACAAAAAGCTCCCCAAAGTCACTTCGAAACAAGATGAGCAACAAATAAATTAAATTAATAAAAAGAGATTTCGTATGCAGAAAATTTCATGCAAAAGGAATGTATATTGGGGGGAAAAATCCAACGATATAATGTAATAAACAGAACATAGTATAATACATGATGAATACAGTATTTATAAATTTAAGCAGATTTGCAATATAGTAAAGAAAGGGTTAAAATGAAATTTATTTTGGAAAAAAACTAGAAACTGAGGAAAATTGAATGCAAGCTTTTTGGAATTATAAGTAGTCTTGAAAGTGCTTTAGAAATTGAAGCAAAGGCTAATACTGTAATGCTAAGAGTGGAAAAAGTTACCCTCAGATTACTCTCAACCTAAACTAATGTCTTTAGACAGGCATTCCTCGGTAGTCATTTGCAATTATTTTGAACTATAAACTTTGGTGTATAAATTGGGAGACAACACTTTCATTCATACTTCAATACTAAAAGTTAATAGCCAGGATATACAGTTTCAGACCCTGTTGATTTTTCACCCTACCTGCCCAAATACAAGTTTTTACAAAGTAATCTGAAAAACCATTGCATTTCAATAATTTACACAGAATGAAAGAGAAAATGCAGTAATAAAAAATAAAAACACAAAAGTTTAAAAGTGATAGATCAGCAAAAGTGTAGCTGAACATGAGCTATACGTAATATTGTATAAAATAAAACATCAAATATGTATATTGTAACACATTAAATGGCTTAAAAGAAACAGATATATTTCAATATTATGTACTGAAGAGCTACATAATACCCAGATTTTCCCCCTCTCACCTTGAACATCTCTTCAGTAACAATTTCATGATCAGCAAGCCCATGAAGTAATGGGAAGACATCATCCACTGCCATCGAAATCTCTGTGCGATAAATCTTCAGTAATTTTCTCAAATCTCCTTCACCTAATGCTCTATTGGAATTGAACATCCTGGAACAGAAACATATGTACAAAAGAAGTAAACTAATCTTCCAAGTTTATTTTTGGATCAACTTTGCAGGAATCAAACCTTATTAAAAATGCCTGAAGATAATTTAAACCCCAGTTTTGAGGTAAGATATTCTAAAGAATCATCACTTATTTAATGAACCTTTCAGCCAACCTCGCTGGCTTTGGAACATTAGACTTGCAAACATAGTTTGCAAAAAGATGATGCTTCTGCCTATAATTTGTCTTTTCCAATGACTACTTGGTTGTTGTTTTTCATTTCTTTCAATATTTCTAAGTATTCAGTTTTGACATGCTTAGCCAGCTGTCCTAATAATCAAGAGATATCACATTATTGGTCTCACCTCCTAAACAGTAATCAACACAATATCTGCTTTCTGTAGTTCCTTGTGCTCTTTTTATTGCTCCATCTTGAAATAATGATAGATGAGGAGGGAGGAGGTGGTGTGTGGAACAAATTTGATTGAAGATACAAACAGAAACTCAGTAATAACATTCTGATGAATCTGAGAAATAAAAGCCCTCTCCAGTGAAGCCTATTTAGACTGCTTTATTATTTGAAATATCGTATTTCTTTCAGTGTTTCACTCCACCCTGTGCCATCTGCACACATTGTGTATTACCTTTTTTGACTTGAAAATGAGAAGGTTGTACTGTGGATGGGGAAGTGCTGGGGCCCCACCCCACGTCCCTTACAGTTCTGATATGGCTCCATAACTTGCATGAGAGGATTGCAATTAATTTTTTTATGTTGGAAAGATATGGCTATAATCAGGAATATAATAATATTTAGCTCCTATATCCATGTTGTTTGAGAAGTTATTGTCATAATTTAATTAAAATACAAATATATTCTTTGACAATATTCTTCAATTTGTGATTTCCATTCAGAATTGGAATTCTGGAGTTGTAGACCTCACACATTTGAAGGTACCAGATTAAGGAAGTCAGTATAGGGAGAAGATAATTAATTGGAAAGTGGCCTAAGAATAGCATCTAGTGGTTTATATCCCGAATGAAGATGAACTTGTCAGTATATAGATAGTTGGCAGATGATCAGCAATATTTGGAGATTTGAATATCTTTATAGTTGCCAATTAAAAATTTGTGATTGAACATTGTGGGTTTACAGAAAGCTAATTCCCTGTCTCTTTGGCAGTTTTTCAGCACCAAATAATGTTTTATTTCAGCTGACTCGGAAAAAATGTTTTGCTCAAGGAAGAAAGGAAAAAGACAAGCTAGACTTTTCAGATCTTTTCTATACTGTTTTAGTTAATGTTGTTAAAGCAATTTAATAATAATGTAATGTTAAAGGTTTTTTTTGCTATAGTAATAAAATAATGTGGTTAAAGCTATTTGTTAATAATAAAGTCCTAGGATGATCTGTGCATTGACTCGTTTTTCAGAATTTCAATAGACTTCCTAGAATTTTAGAGTTTTAGAAAACCTAATACTACTCTATTGATTCAATCCATGAAAATCAGGTGACAGCCAAAAGCTGTGAGTAGTGTTCTTTTATCTGGTAATTCTGTGAAAATTGGATCAGAAACTGCATTTCATGTAAAATAAACATACCATTACTCCCAAGTATATAATTGGTTTCAAAGCACTTTAAATTATTCTTGACAAAATTTGTGGACTTTCCATGGTATTTACTCATTATATCTTCACTAAAATGAAGCTAGGAAAAGACCACAATAATGATCACCAAAGAAATAAAAGTATACAACTCAAGTCATCCTGAGAATTGCTGATGTATTTTTTTAGATCCACAAATATCCATTCTACTTTTAAAAAATTAACTTGGATAATTATTTTTAACAGTGAATTCCTTTTAATCTTGTTATCTAATTCTCCATTCATTACATTTCTGTATACGTATTAACTTAACTTTTCTCACTCCATTTTATAATAGTCATAGAAGTTCTTTCCCTTTTGGTCCAGATAGCTCAACTAATAACATGGCTATATATATATATATAGAAATATATATATATATGTTTACCTATTTTGAATACACTTGGAATGAAACAAAGCATGGCTAGTTGGCGCTGTATCCCAGCTATTGAAAATGTGTTCATTATTTCACATCTCTAAATCCAGAAAGCAAGAAAAAATGGATACATATTGACCTAGGTTCATGATGGTGAATCTATGGCACGCATGCCAGAGGCGGATGCAGAGCCCTCTCTGTGGGCACATGCACCATCGCCAGCTGCTCTTCTGGTTTCCGGCACACACATGCACACCGGTCAGCTAATCTTGCATGTGTCAGAGACCATCTGGTCTTCGGGTTTCCGGCACTCTGGCATATGAGACTGGCTGGCCAGTGCACATGCACACTGGCCAGCTGTTTTGGGGGTTTCCGGTGCTCTGGTGCACATGCATGGGTACGTGCGTTCCAGTTTGGGCACTCAGTGCCAAAGAGGTTTGCCATCACTGACCTAGGTAATGATCCATACCTCCATTTTTAGAACTGTGCATACTTACATGAATATGTTTATTGTGGCATTGTACCTCACCCGAATTCATTAAAGAAGTGGGAACTGCAAGAAATGGAAGTATGTACTATATTAGAATGTCAAGTGAAATTAGAAATTCAGCTGAAATTGGTACTGGGTAAGTCTTACCTGAAAGCATTGAGGGCTGTTGCTAGTTAAAGATTGAATTTATTCATAATGCTTAACTATATTGCTCATCTGATTCATGCAATTCCATTCACTATGTATAAACCATGATTGACCAACACTTCTTGCATGTATTGAATTACAATTCCCATAATCCCGATAGCGTGTGAATTATTGGCTTTATTATACTATATACAAAAATGGGAGAACTGTTATAAAAAATGCTGTTAAAACAATCAACTGTCCGCTTAAAGACAAGGCAATTTTGTTTGAAGGATTTGGAAAAATAGTCATATAAATGTAAGGAAAGATGACAAATGAGGGCTTGGAATCCTCCTAGGTGGACAAAAATCAAATCCCACCCTTCATTTTTGCATAAAAAATTTGCTGCCAACAAAATTGCTCTGTGAGTGAAATGGTCAGGTTCTAAATTTGATACCTAAACCTAAATAAATAAAATTTAACGGGTTTCAAAAAAGTCTCAGCATTTAATCCATTTTATTCCTATAGTTCAGAACAAGCTAATAAACAAATGTAATTTTCATCAAAATAAAGCTTTGCCATCATTTATAGGAACTGTTAGCAAAGAACTAGAAAAATAAAGTCAAAATACTGTCACTCATCACTTCCAAATGAAGTATAGATTGCACTATAATTAACAATGGTATATTGGTATACAATATGAATGGGATGTTTTATATAAGTCCTAATTTTATTCTCCTTATACAGCATTATGTATCTGGTAACCTTTTCTTTGGTTATGACAGGCTCCATTATTTTGTAACTTTTTAATAAAGCTAAATAATAAACTGATTTATTACAAATATAGAACCAGCCTTAAGTTTATTTTCAAAATTGCCACGTTAAATGAAACTACATCCCAGTGCCATGAAGTAAGCATGTGTACCCCCAAAAAACTAAAGTCAAACTAAGAAAACAAAGGACATCTTAAGGGCTATCGGGAATGGTACTGATGGTGGGAAGTAAATCTCATATATATTTTGTAAAAGTACTTTTAGCATCTCAGAATTGCAAATATGGTCCAAACAAATTGGCATTAGTGCTCTATTGAATAATGTGACTGTGCATATTTAGAAAAATATGGACAGGTACAAGCATACTTTGAACAAAGTTCCTGTTCCCAAAAGTTAGACGTATTTTGTGTCAGCTGCAGATTTTGACTATATGCTGGAATGATTCAGCTGCTAATCAATGATATGAACTTGGTATCAAAGAGTATTCATATTTGCAATCAGGCCAAGCATCAAATTTCTGATTCTATTTCCATATAATGACAAAGAAGTAGGATTAAGGGGCAGGCCTTCTAAGTAGCTATGGTTATGGTCCCCTCAAAAGTAGGATTGGTTCCACCCAATCACTATTTCAAGGAGCTTTAGATATCAATTATTATTATGCAGTGCAACAGTAGATTACAGACTGTTGTATCATAAGTATTTATTCTCTTCTTCCAGGATGCATGATGAATGCTTTCTATATCAGACCTAAAACAGGAAACAGCAGCAGTCAGAGATGTTTATTCACATGACAGAATCAGTATTAGAAACAGATTTGCAAGTTAGAAATCAAAACAATAAAAGGAAAAACTGCAAAGGTTTGAGAAAGAATAAAATTGTGTTCAATCTCCAGTTTCAACTTCAAAAAATTGACAAATGGAACAGATGCGTCTTCCAATTAAAGTTAGATCAGGGAGATGCTGATCCTGTTAATATTCATAAAGGCCACAAAGCTTTAATATATTGATGAAAAGCATAGCAGACAATCAGAACGCTGCTTTTAAGCAATTTTATTCTTGGCCAAAAAAAAAAAACTTCACTCAGTTTATTAAAACAATTAAAACTGTTAATTGAGAGCCTTCTTACATTTCAATGAAAACTGTCTTAGTCATGCAATTGATTATTCTGTAGCTGATCACGGTACTGCTCAAGTAAGCTTAATACAGGCAAAGTTAACATACTTAATCATCTTCCTTTAGCTGTAAAAGGTAGGTATAAAGGAATTAACCTAGGAGGCATACATTTCCCATTCTCAAGATTTCATTCTCAGAGTTTCCATTATTCTAAAAATTTTATACTACATCCTATATAAAAACATATCAAGTGATTTAGTTTGTATATTCCTTAATCTTCAGGACTTTCCAACAAAAAATAAGGCCCATGACTCATTTCTCCCATTTACTGTACTAAGCTTCTCAATTGTCTAATTTTCTGTTTTCTTCTTCATAACACCAGAATCTGAGATCAGGTGAACGTGAATGGTGGGAAATTCAGGAAGCTATTCCACATAATACACCATTTAAATTAATCATATAAATTCATTTTTATAAAACAAGTCACTTTTTAGATGATTTTAAAGGAGGATTCAAAACATTCTTGGAAGTATGAGAATACGAATAATTACAAGTTATATGGCTCTAAATACCAGAATTTAAAATAAAGCTTCATTCCTGAGGACTATATAGTTTTCTAGGTAGGTTTGCCATTGCCATTTTCCAGGATGTTTATGCCTCTGAATTCCAGTATCTAAAGAACAATTGTAGTAGGAGTTATTATCAACATACAGCACCTTATTTGGAGGCTTCCCAGAGGCACACAGTTAACCAATAAGCTTAATTCCAACACTGCTTTTCTTATTATTTTTGTGTGTGCTATTTTTAGCATTAAAATTGATATTTTCCTTACAAAACAATTACATAATTAAAACCAGTTTGGACTCGCTTAGTCATATATTCACTTTACTGTGTGTACTGTTTATTTTAGTAGTCATGTTGTTATAGGGGAATACATGGAAAATATGCTAAAAATACAGAAAAAAGCTTTTAGATGTGAAATGAAACAAAAATATGTAATAGCAATAGCAATTGCCTCCAACAATCTGGGTCCTCATTTTACCAACCTCGGAAGAATGGAAGGCTGAGTCAACCTTGAGCTGATCAGGTTTGAACTCCTGGCTGATGGCAGTATTAGTCTGCAATACTGCATTCTAACCACTGTGCCACCACAGTTCTTGCAATATATCTACCTAATTTATGCAGAATTATTCTTAACGTATTATTGAATTGCCTTTCTCGCCATGGGACTACTCTAGAATTATAAGGTAAAGATTTGAAACTATTTTAAGTTTTAAATCTTTAAAGAATCAACTTCAGTCAGGTTGGTATGACTTAAGTAGCTAAATATTTATGTTGCTGCAAACATCAAAGTTTACATTTTGATCATTCAAAATGATCAGTCTGAGACTTTTTTCTTTAACCTTTAGGAAAATTCATCTTGTTATCATATTGTGTTTTACACATCTTCCCGTTCCTTTTAACTACAGATTTTTTTTACATAATTACCACCGATATTTAATTGCCATCAGAAAAATGATAGCTGTCACCACACAGAGATATCTAAAGCCATTGTTTAAAATTCCTGTTTTCTTCCAATAAGCTATCAAATTATCTACAAGAACTGGTTTGTCTCTTAGCAACTACTTATCTACTAGGTCAAATAAGCAACCTATTACGGTACTTTTTGTGCAAATACCTAAAACCATTTGAATCTCAGTGTATCAACTGCAACTGGTATACTACATCTCTTAGGGCCAGACAGATTTTTGTTTTCTTTGTCCCCTAGAAAATAACAGCACTTTCTGAATCACTGGGACCAATTATTATTTTTCCTTAAGGGACACAGTTTTAGTTGTCATGGTTTGAGTTTGCAGCTTATTGTGATCCTCAATATTCCAATGTTACACAAAGACTATGAATTCTGTTCCTTTCAATAGCCATGTATAGCTTCTTAGGGTAATAAATTGGATATGGTCTTCCAATCTCCAGAGCTGGAATATAACACATTATTTAATTAATTTACTCTTCATTTTTTTCTGAGACTTCCATATTATGTTTTTAGCAAAAGGTTTTTAGTGTGCTCGGTCTGATTCAAATGCTGTACATAACGGATAAAGCATTATCTTCCTAAGCAGTTTGTTGAAATACATACATTATTCTCATGGAATGTAACCTGTTCATGTCTACTTTATTTTTTTAAGCTTATAAGCACTGGAACTTAAGATTTCTTTTGCAAATGTTATAGTTTTTTCATAACTAATATTTTCTCTTTGTGAATATATTGCTATAAAACTAAATGACTATCATCTTAACCTTTTCCATGGACTATTTTTACCAATCCTTCTGGTGCTGCTTTTGCACAATAATGGAGCCCAACATAATTATCTACACCAACTCCCAAATAATCTGGGTACTTTAAGATCTAAATTAATTCCTCCAGAGAGTTCAGATACCAAACTAGCAGTTCTTGTATTTGTCAAAAGTCTCATAGAATCCTGGTCTGACTTTTCTGATATTCATACGTAGATGCTGATTTTCAGAAGGAACTGATTCATTGTAAGTGGTTGAAGTTGCTGTCCCAGTTACCCAACAAGACGACAGACGCTTTCTTTTTGCTTTATCTGAAAACCCTCCAATTCCTTTGTTATATTCAAGACAGGAGTCATCTTTATTCTTATTAACATCTTCAACTGGCTGTTCATCCCTGTTTGAAGTCATTTCTTTCCGCTTACGAGCGTCTTTCTCTTCCTCTGCAATTTTCCTAAAATGCTCTAATGATTCAACCTTTCTCCGTCTTTCTATTGTTTCCATTTGTTTTTTGTCCACAAAGTCCTCAAAGTACATTTTTCTCTCATTCCTCTGATCTTCAAGGAATTTCCATTCAGTATCTGTCATCTTAACACCACTGCACTGCTCTAATTTCTCTCGTGTAACAGTGTCTGTACAAAATATATCAAAAAGCTGTTCTGAACTCCTATTGAAGTCATCTGCTTTCTGAATAAACAGTTCATTTTTTCTTCGCTTTCTGGATTGGTATAACTTTGAGAATTCTTCATATACTTTCAGAATATGCTTCTTTATGCTCTGTGTTGCTATGGTATATAGATTGCAAAACAACCAGTGTTCCTGCAAAAGTTCAGCAAGCAATTGGGCAGCATCTTCTTTGGATCGTTGTGCTTGTCCAGCCCTTTTTGGATGCAACAAATACAACATGTTTTGAATGACATCCTTCTTTGTAGGCAGAATTCCTTGTGCAAATTCAGATGATTCTACATAATCAACAGTTCCCAGAGTCTTTTTTGCTTTTATTTTATCCAAAGCTGCCATAATTCCTGTTTAAAGTCACTCTATATCAAAAGCTGAAAAAGAAGGGAGACGTTAGCTGAAATAACACCAACAATGAAAATGAGAATTTGAATTAAAAAATGCTATACAAGTAGTTCTCACTTAACGTAATATGGATCACATATCGTAATATGGATCAGCAACTCTGCCACTAAGCAAAACAGTCATCAAGTGGGAAATCACAAACCATGCTTTCCAGCTGGAAGAGACAATACTCAGTTTCACACCTTTAGCTTTCCTTTGCCTTTTTACCACTCCCCCACCTTTTGGAATGCTCAAGTGTCCGCCTGCTTTCAAAAGCAATGCAATCACATTGGCAGCCAAAGACTGAGAATTGCAGGAAAGCTACACAGCTTACAGTACTCTTGAAATCTCTTTCTCCTCCAACCTCTCCACTCTGCTAAGGGGGAGAGAGGAAAAAAAGGTTCTCTTTTATTTGACCCTTTCCTGCTGCCAGCATGATTGCATTGTTTTTGATGTGTAAATGAATAAGCAGCTTACTGTTTTATTAAACTGAATAAATATAGTATATTATTTTATTTACTAAAATAATTCTATTTTCAATTACCTCTATTGACAGAGATAACTAATTTTTCCCAAACAATACAAATTTATAAAACAATGTTTATGCAACAAATTTTATTAAATTTATATCCTGCCCATATCACCGTTACAACAACACTCAGGGATATAACCTAAGACCAAAAAAAAGCAACAAAGCCATGTCATTGCCATCTCTTGATTAAATTGCATTATGTTTTATAGGATTTGCCTTTTAAAATTATTCTGAAGCTACAGTTGGACCAAAATGCCTAGTTGTCTGCAGGTGAGAGGTACTTTTCATACATAATATTGGAATCCACACTGACCAACAGGCAAATTCAAAATGAATTAAAGTCCAACTTCAGCTTAGCATTCAATAAAATCTGGGAGACTAGGCTGCACCTATCAAGTAAGCAGTGTCATCTGGCAGAATCTAGGAGGCATGTCTTTTCTGTTTTCATGTCTGCTGAGATTTAGATACTGTGTAGTCTTGTTCCTGGCCTTGTTTTTTAAAGGCTCTTAAGACTTCACTTTTCCCACAGGAACTGGCCAGAAGGTTTTATTACCATTTTGATTATTTTTAAATTATTTTTGATTCATCAAAGTTGTCTCTGTATGTTATTATATTGTAAAATTTTGCAGTTGTGTACTATCCCCTAATTCACATAACTGGATGCTTATATAAATTAAAATACTTCAGGATCATCTTGAAATAGCTTGTACCTATTCAGAACAAAGACCTCTATTTGGATTGCTGAAGGTTCCTTCTCCATATAAAATCTAGGGAAAAATAAGGACATCTTATTCCTCAATGGAATGGAAACCCCATGTTGAATGCCATCCCACCAAAAATCTCAATGGTTCCATTATTCTTATCCTTTAGAAATTCCTTAAAAATTGACCTATTCAGAGAAAAGATTTCCAATATATACCTATTATATTTCTGGTTATAATTTATGAAAAGTAATAGTTTTGCCATTATTTTTCAATTAGTCTGCTTTTCTGTCATACCACACAAGTTCTTTAGAGTGTGGCAATATATGTATTAAATGAATAAATGTATATTTTCCACTGGTGGAAATGGCAATACTCCCAAGTAAGAATCTTCTCAAAGGTATTTTTTGGAGCCGTTTGCAGCTGAACATAACAAGTTATTAATCACAACTACATTAAACCTGCTCTACACTATCAACTTTTAACTATTTATACTCTTCGTTATACACAATGGAAATTCTCCGCATCTTTTCAAAAGCTGTAGTCTATGAAAAAATCAATTTACCTGCAAAGCTTATTTAAACTAAACTTGAATTTCCAGAAGTGTATATACATTCTTCAATATTAATCCTGCGTACTTTAATTACTCTTAAACATATGTGCAAAGAAATGCTGCCCCAAACAGAATGCACTTTTCTTAGATATGAAAAAAAAGTATGGAAACACAGGGGAGAGTAATCGACACTCCCATGTACAGTACTCAATTTTTATCCAATAATGCAAGAAGCCTTCAAAATAAAAACTTTACATTATGGAGCTAGTTTATAGTTGTATAATTTCCAGCAGCTTGCAATTTTTTTTAAAAAAAAGATTGCACGTCTGCACGCAGGTGGCCAAAGAAAACATAAGACAAGAAGTAGGGTGGAAAAACTCTAATGGATGAATAGGATAATAAATGTCTTAGTATTTGGGCGTCACAAAACTATTAGTGTCTTCGCTGCAACACATAAATAACAACAATTATTCATTCAAATTGTATACCGCCCGATTCTGTTCTCTAACCTAGCAGCTTTCCAAAACAGGGTAGACGAACCCCACCAGCCACCTCAATCTACCCTGCTGTCAGCAAACTCCAGAATACCTATAGGCTCTTTATTTGCTCGCTGGGTGTGAGTGACTGAGCGCTGTCCTTCCAAACGGAGAATGAGAAGCTTCTCTCCATTTGGCAGATCCCTGTCGCTACTTCACTTCGTTTGTTTTTCCCCAAACGAGGATGCTACGTAGAAAAAGCAAAGGGCCACCGGACCCATAAGGAAAGGGGGTGGAGCGGCCTCCTCCCTTTCGGCCTCGTCGAGTCTCTGCCCACTTGCGTACAGCAGGCCATCTGAAGCCCAGGCCCTTTCTTCCTCCGTAGGCCAGCGACAGCGGAACCCAGTCCGGTGAACTCCAATTCCGCC